>JAYGXS010001417.1:0-14033 GCA_036362985.1 Ligula intestinalis
GCACTGGGCTCATATTCCCTCAATCTTAACAGGGAATGGTTCTAGCAAAAGCGCTTCCATTTGTTGGAGGTGACGCTGATTTAGCCACGCTAGGGTTGCGAATCTTGGTTTCAACTATTCCGAGGGAGTACATGTTTGGGGCCCTGAGCACAGCAGAGCTTGCCTTGGTTTCCACCCCCTCAACTCTGTGCATCAGGCTGTAATCGTTTGTACTCGGTTCGGACTACGGGCCTATGCTAAAATGCTAAATCCAGTAACCATGCTTGCTAAAGTCAGTAAATAGTAGGCCTGTGTGTCCTTTATGAGGAAGTGGCAACCAGTAGGCACTCCAAATCTGTGTCAGGTAAAGTGATTTGCATTTGGATTTGATGTAACTAAAAAATCAATTTAACCGCTGCTGCCACATTTTACAAAGTTTGGGCGAGGATACTGCTGCTAGAGGTAATATGCCACTGTTAAGAGTGCTAAATCTAATGATTATACTTGCTAAGCCCAGTAGATAGAATATTCTAGTAATATATTCCTAAAATTGTATCGATAACTGACATTACTGTCTAAGTTTCTTCAAAATCTATCCTACTAGGCTTATACATATCAATGAGGATGATAATGAGATCTGAGAAAAAGTAAACCAGCAGGAACTCTCACTAAATGAAGGAAGTTTTAATGGCAAAAACATGATAGCACTACGTAATGCATGTCTTAACTTCCCGCAGCTAAGAAGTTTTAAACAAAACCTGACTAGGCTATTTATTTTAAACCCAAAAAACTTTTGTTTTCATCAAGCTGCCTATTTTACTCAGTATATTTTAATTTTTCCGATTTTACCTATTTGAAGTACAGCAATGAGGTCATCTATATGCTACCTTGGCAGCGTTTTAAAATAAGTAAATAAATGTAAAGGAAAGACGTTCTTTGGAAATCTAGGTAAGTTTGTTCTCTCAATTGTCGACGCTGGATCCCCAGGTCGACTTGAGAAGACGGGCAACGAACAATTAAAATTTCAAAGGTGCAAAAGAATCAATAATAATTTGCGCGAGCACAAATTAGCGGCTGCCATTTGCGTCAGTCTGTATCGATCGGCTGTCTTTTTGGGACATTTGTTCATTTCATTCAACCCGATAGGTCGGATGCTGCATGAGTCATTGGACTGCATGGCCTCAAGAAATTTTAGGCCTTCGTTGAAGGAATAAAGTCTGACGATACTGGCATAAATTGTCCGACTCTTTCACCGTTGAGTATTCGGAATATCAACAAATGTGCGTTTTGGCACTTCATCATCCCGTGTTATTTCTTTTGCGTGCCGCTTTTTATACCTGATGAATGGAGGACATTTAAAAAAAATTATTTAGCGACACTCTGGGAATAAAGCGCCCCTATAACTCTCGTGAGTTTCAGAATGAAAATGGATCTCTGGGGAATGCTATTAAATTGCCAGCGATTGTGCATTGTCTTATATGCCTCCTTGGAAATCATAATGACCACAATCTGCTAACAGAGGACTAAAAATGCTTGAAAAGTCTTTTTCGAACGATTGCATACATAGTGTTGCTATTTGGAAACGAAAAGTTGAATCCGCAAACAAGTTAAATTGCCTTCTTTCCAACAACATGTCCGTATCCTCATCCGACACCTAAGCCAAATCTCCTTACCGCAAAATTTTCCAACTATTACACAACATGTTTCGCAAAATACGGTCTAGTGCGGAAATATTAATCGAGAATGTGCACAACGATGCAAAGTCAATCAATTAAACGATGATAGTGGAACAAAGTTAATGTTTAATCTCTGATTTTGCTCCTCGATACGTTTCACAACAGACAAACCGCTTCCACCACTTTCGTAACCGGCGTCGCATGCCGTTGGAAGACCTCTGGTCCAAAATCTGGTGCAAAAATATAATTTATTGGGAAAGTAATCGAAGATATGTACAAGGCTGAGTGGCAATTCATAGGACGATGGTATTGAAACACATTTCATGTGTCTGTTCATATTCTGCTCTTCGACACCATCCACAACATACAAATTGCTTCCACCACTTTCGTAGGCGGCGTCGGAAACCCTTGGATGAACTCTGCTCCAAAATAATTGTTGCTTCTCAAATGATGCACACAAGTAAACTTAGCTTACGCAATTATTATAGACGAAAAAGTACTAATATGAATTGCAGAAAAATAATCCATCTTGTGGCACGGGCATCATTGACTTACCGGACGACTCCAAGACGGTCTTCCAATTGACGGCTCTCCTTCTGCTCTGCTTCAATGGCAGAGACTGTAATTTCATCTCCCCAACCGACATAATTTCAACCAGCGTCTGATCATCAAGTTTTGTTTCCATTATACCTGCAACTTGCATACTTTCTTGCACTTCGATGTTTTCATCAAAATGCACATTAGCTTAAATCTCAGTCTTCTGATTCCGGCACTACCAGCATCTGCTACGGTGGACACGAATCGCAACACTAACTGCTCTCAAACTAAGCCAAAATGCACGCAAGGGGCCAAGCAGCGAGCGAAGAAAAACTGATCAGCTAACGGCCGACATGTGCAGCCACAACTTCAACTGGCTGATCGATAAGGTTCCTTTACCCTTTGACAAACCACAGGTAGGGCAACTGTCCGCAATCTCTGCGAAGAAAAAATTAATCTGGCGAGTACGACCTGATATCTGATTCCTATCCTGAAATTCGGCCTTTAGCAAAATCCACGAATGCGCCTGATTCCTGAAGAGAAGGGTTATGTGGTGATCTGCGAACGCTTAAAGCCGACCACAAATGGCTGATCCACATACTGCTTCCTGGCTGCGCCAATTCGCCATGCCCAACTGGGTCCTTTATTTTTCCACCTTCCGCATACCCATACGCTTCCTCTTTCTCAGTCTCTTCTGACACCTCTTCGATCCCCTGCAGCTCTGGATCAACCTTGAGTCGTCAGATCTATGGATATGCTTGGTACTTGGTCTCGCCTACCGGAGAGAAAATGCTCGGGTTACGAAGTGTTCTGCGAAAGCTTTTCTACGCGGAATACAAATGGCTGATTCACTTGCTGCTTTCCGGTTGAGCCCATTCAACCTGCTCCTCCGGGTCCCTCATTGTTTCACATTCTCTATAGCTAGACCCTTCAATTTTATCATAAGATTCATCTTGGCGTGTTGCAGTAATATGGGAATTAATCAGGGGAATAATTGCATTCTGGATCGATTCATATTTACAAACAGGATATAAGAAAAGTCCGTTTACTCATCATGATATTTTCTAGTGATCAACGCGAATGAGATAACCAAGACAGCACCAGAGTCTTGCGTTTGCTGGACTAACCTTTTAGAATCAAAATCATTTTTCGATGAAAACAGGTGAATGAATCGACGTTTGTACAGCTTTTACCACCTTGGATGATGGTTGCGTTGAAGTGCAGAAGAGATACCATAAACGAAGTTGAAAACAGAGGTGTGAAATAGAAAAAGCGTGCAAGGAGTATGCTGAGTGATATCTACTCATTCATAAACATGCATATGGCGCATATATCTGAAAAATATTATCGAAGTTCTTATTAACATTTAAGTACTTTGCGTGTTAGCATATGGTTAGATGCGCACACCTTTAGAGAATTTCAGTACTCACCATTTAGTTGGTAAATCAATAAACCTAGGCAATCATTGACTGTGCGATTCGACAAAATTTTGACAGCGAAAATCAGCAGTGCCTCAGACAGAAGTAGTTGTGCAGATCTTTCAGCCAGTCACTGCGTTTGAAAGGCTGGCGAGTATCAATTTTACGAAGGTTGCACGGGTTCAACTGAGCGTTAAATTGTAAAATATAAGCTCGTGCATGTGTGCCAACCCACGAAACTGAATGATTGTTTAAATACAGCATAGTCGGCACTTATGGTGCGGACCCAGGATTGAGATGATGAGATCGAGTGTCAGTGAAGGAACCAGTGCCTTTTTCCCTCGAAGCCGCTGACTCTCTTCCTCCCCGTCCTCGTTCGCATCGCAGTCCTGCATTCGATGTCAACACTCCTGTCCCGCCCCTACAGTCGCTCCCTGCTCTGTATTCCCCACCGGTAACTGATCAGGGATGAGAGAACCCCCTCCACTCCAGATGGGACTTGTATCTATGCAATGCCATTCCCTTTCCCATATTATTTTCTTATTCTGTACGTATTCATTAATTACTAGTATAGTAGTCCTCATAAATCCTCTTTCTCCTTTATTCCAACCTTCACATTTGTGTGCGTGGGTGATGCTTGTCAATTCAATTTATAGCTTCCAGTGACAGAGCAATTTTCAGGTCTTTTATCCTTTAGGCATCTGCCATCCTCGATATACTGGTGCCGAGGTTAATGTGTAGCTTCCCTCTTTCAACCATCCCGGGCATCGGTTGATTCCGGTTTGGGCATACTCGCAAGACGCACACTTATAATTGTTGTATGTTTTCTGAAAATATGCACTGAATGTGGCCAGTTGCCCATTACAGTCACGTTTTGTTTATTATGAGACGATTGCTTATAAGAATTATGCAGTTTGGGCATTTTAGAGGAAAGGGAAAGTAAATAAATAAGGACAGCGGATAAAGTTAGAAAAAATAGGAATACGTTCCTTCATTTCAGATCTCCAGAATCAGCCAAAGCCAACTGAGGTGCACAGCGTTGATATTTCTCATTGTCATTCATAGTGGATCCAAAGTACACATCTGACAATGACAGAGATGCGCAGAACGTGAGACAGCATCTGCCTTGTGTTTGCTGGGCCAGGAGGTAGACTGCTGCCGACAACGAAGCAAAAGTTAAATGCCATATGTTTTGCCTACTAGCATTGATTCAGTAGGCAAAGTCTGAAAAATATAGAAAAGGGCCTTGGAAACACGACGCCGAGCATATGGCGATAGGTTGGTTTATCTACTATAACTCAGTGAAAGACAGAAACTCACCCAGATTAAATCAACGAGTGAGCTCATTCCTTAAGGTATTCAATTGATCTGACGGTAAAAAATGCGTGGCCCTAGTGAGATTCGTACCCACAGCGCAGTCAATGCTCTGCCGATTGAGTTACGAAGGACCGCCGAGAGCCTTAAATTTAACTAGACTTGACTCATAAAAGTGTACTCAATGGCGAAAATAAATCCAAGTACCTATCAACTTGTTGTTATATGCTCTACGAAAAAGATGTCCACGGATAATTAAACGAGAACAGGCCTGGGGTAAACTGCAGTTGCTTGCATATGCACGCAAAATCATTGAATTTAATCAGACTTGGGTCATGAAAAAGTACTTATCTTACAGTAAACATATCTTTATTCAATTTCTTGTTGAAACCGATCTGTCTATGTAGGTATTGATCGCAAAACCGCATGATTATAATGCAGAGAGAAGGAGCTAGGGAGAGAGAAATAGAGGGGTGATGTGTGAGTCGTACTGAAAATGTGCGGCAGTGGACATGGAGACATGGAGCTATCGTATTCCATTGCAGATTGCAACTAACAAGGACAACCGCAAATATTACCATGGTTGGAGGAGAAGGGGTGAGGTGAAGCCAGGAGTAGGAGCGTCTAAGTAGATGTGCGGCAGTGGACCCCGATACTATGGTTCATGCTCTTCCTCAGCGACGACGACCGATTATCCAAGGTTCAAGAACCACGTCCTTGGCTTGACGAAATATTTTGAGATTTGGCCTAACCTTCAACGGCCCAAGATGGCCAGCGGTGCTGAAACGTGGTCAGCGACACAGAGGCAGCCGACGCAGAACGTGTTAAAATCAGCTCAGTCATCTATCTGGGATGGCCTCAGCCATCCCTCGGTTTGTTGTCGCAGCGAGCGCGGACTGCTCCATTTGAGACGACATCAGTGTTCTTCACTCGAAGGATGGTACTCAGGCAACGGTGCTAAAATACAGTTTTCTTTTTTTAGAGCATTCACATCCGTATAGGAGGACTGATCGGATGTATACATCGTTCACGCAGAAATTAGTGACTGACTTGGCATATCCTTGTACTTGCCAGATGATTAATTTCTAGAAAACATTCTTTCGTCTAATTTGATTTTTTGAATTCTGACTTATCACTTCGGGCCCTTACTCTGCGGCATTTGATGATAGCTTCATCCCGAAACTTTGGATCTGTCTACTTCTCCAAGTTGACAGCAAATAAGACCGATGACAGCTTCCCCTAGTCAAGGTTCTGATCACACTCGCTCTTAATATGACCGGTCTAATAAAGGTGGTTTTGCTAACGCATGGCAATGATGATAAACATGCGAATCAATTTCAGAACTAAGATATCTGGGATACATTTTTGTTGTTTAAATGTCCAGAATCCGCCAAGTAAGACTGAGGTGGATGCTATTTATATTCCTCCTTATCGGTAACAGTGGATCTATTTTCGTAATATGAATTTCATCACAGCGGATGTCCAATCCAGATTGTATACTGCCCTTGCAAATTCGAACGCGAAAATATGCTGTTAACAGAGGTCCATTTTTCTACAAAACCAAGACCGGGATTATTGTCAGTCACCATGAATAAAGAGCATACATTGTGGCAAAAACATTATCAGAGTCCCATAATGTTCAGAGATCTTATGTACAAACCAATTAACTCTCTGTACATCGGTGGTCAATATGGCTCTGTAAGACGTCTGATCATAAATGGTCTATATCCTACTAAAGATTAGCAAAGAATACATAAGACTGATTCACTTACCGCTTTCCGATGTCGCCAATTCATCATGTTTTGTTGTACCCTCCGCGGATCCATACCCTTTCATTTCCTCGTTTAGACCACCATGCCGTCTTGTTGTGACATTTGAGTTAATCGAGGTAAAGTTTTTAATCAGATTTGATGCATATCTACAAGCAGGATATGAGTAGAATTATTTCAGTCATCTTGCACTTTCCAGTGGTCAACCTGAATAAAATAACCAAGACAGCACTAGACACTTGTGTATGCTGGACTTACCTTCCAGAATGAAGACATATTCACTGTCTGTGGTCATTTGTGGGTAACAGTTGCGATTTATGAATAGAAAATGCCGTCGAATAACCGTAATTGTGCATTATGAGTCTGTTTGGAATACGTTTTGTACAATTTGGGCGTGAGACATAAAGGAAAAAGTGACAGGAGAAGAAGCGTGTATAAAAGTACCAAGAGGAGGGAAAATTATTCATTTTTCTAATGTTTGGGAATAAAAATGCGCCGTAACTAGTGAGAAGTAAAGTCAATAGTAAACAAGGATACCGAAAAAATTGGAACCACGCAAAGGTCAGGAGCTGCAAAACTTGCAGCCGAACGCAAGCAACTGTTAATTTTTCCGACTTAAGTTAGGTATAATAAATAAACTGAATGTCACTTATTAATCCAACCCTAAACAAAGACCAAAAAACTATCTAAAGCAAGGTATACTAAACTAAGCTGGGTTAAGTTAACTCAAAATAAATCTAAATCTGAAATAAAATACATGAAACTTTATGATTATCCAAAGAAATTATGATTAACAGGAAAATAAAATAAATTAAAATCAAACTTACCTCACTACCTTCAGATAAGCCGATGTAGTCAAGTCTTTTTTGGTGGGGGGGGGCATGTTTTATGTGGATGTACTGCATCAGCTGGAAAACAGTCAATACTAAAGTTATAAAAACAGACATGCCAACTATGATGAAAAAAGTCGAGAGGTGTGCGAAATAAGTATTTTGATCAGTAAACGCGACTGTTACCCACTTGTGAATTGTGGGCAGGATTATGCAGTTAGAAACGCTCTTCCTTTCACGGAAATCTAGGCAAGCTAAACCGACTAGGGCATATGGAAGGCTTGCTGTCAGCAGTGCCTCCGATTTTCAAGTTCCGAATGCAGTAGGAGCTCAATAGGTGGGCAATAGTAGCAGTTAATTCCTGCGGAGGAAAGACATTAGTATGCGAGTGCGAAGCATGTCTTCTGCTCCGCTGTCAGCTAGTTTATTTTCGGATAGACTGTGAGAATTTTTCATGGACCAGTTATGTGGAGGCATAATTACTGCCATTTGTACGGATGTAATGAGTGTCTCTAGAATGTGGGACAATATGCAATCACCACCTGGCGTCGGCGTTGGCCACGGATGTGAAAGTGTTTGCATTAGTGTGTCCTGATATCACATCGCTAGATTGCCTAGCCGTATAGCGAGATATGTGCCTGCTTCCCGTGGCACTTCCAGTGGTTTATCGGTAGTTGTTGTACGTTAAGCCAATGCCAACAGGAATACTTTACGCATTAACGTATGCAACTGGAACCACATATGTGTACGAAGAACCTGGACAATTTCAGATTAACGAGTCCATCGTATACTTCCGTTGGGCCTCATTTCGAAGTCTGTGGATCCGACCGCAATCCGCTACATCGCGAGTTATGAATTCGCAAATATTGTCAGCTTATCTGCGTTTGTACATTTATGAGCATTAAATACAGGAGCCAAATGCAGTGCAGACATCTGAGATGAAATCAGCGTTGTCTAGTGCATCATCATTGTCTGCAAAAATGCCAACACATGATGAACGTTTATACTGTAGGAGTCTAGGTTGTGTTTGAGCCTAGATCACTACGATCATCAGGTCGAAGTCCCCAGGTTGGAAGTAAAAGGCAAGAGTCACCAGAAGGAGTGGTTTATTGTATACAGAACTCCTAGTTGCAGTCTCATGTGGCAGTGGCCCTTAACGAAGCCAGGGCTAGTCCTGACTGAATCCAGCCAGGCCTGAGAGTGTGGACTGCCTGTTGTGTGGAGTGATGACAGTTGCTTTTACATGAGTGTGAAGCGAGTTGAAGTCTTATGTTATTGGTGTGTTGTAAGCTGCGCAAGTGGATGGAGCCTACAAAGGGTCCCTGCTGCGTTGGCCAGAGGTGACACGTTAAGTGGCTCTTAGGAGAGCGCTCCGATTAAGCTGGGTCACCTGTCTGGTAACGCCGGAACGCTAGCGCGGCTGTTATGTGTTAGCCAGAAGCAGCTGCGAGCTCAAGCCTCGGGGGGCGGCAGCGCCAGTCAGAAAAGGTAGTGAAACAGTTGTTCGTGAGGACACATGACTTTCAATCAGCGGGGCTTGGATAACGAAGAGGGGGACGTTGCGCCCGCCACAAAAATCAAGCCCATCTTTAGAAATCTGCAAAGATGTTCGGCACATGATGAATAGTTATACTCAAGCCTATCGCTAGAAATCTTTAATTGTTTATCTTTGCATTTATTTTCAATTGCCTATACCTTCGATATTCTGAAGCTCGTGGCATCAGTTGCGCTGAAAAGGACTATCCCATTCTCTTGCGAATTCTAAAATCTTTGGTTATGTGTATTTGCCGTGGTTAATAAGTGCTACCATAAAGTCATCAACAACTTTCGCAGTCAACAAATGGAACGCCACTGAATTCTGGTATGATTTATAGCCAAACAAAAAAAGTTCGACAAACAGTCTCTGTGTACTATGCATCCGTAACAAACCCTTCGCTGGACGAAGTAAACTTATGAGGAGATGTCACGCACCATCAATGAATACGCGGATTTGAGGTCTTATTCGTTAAATTGGCAGTGTCAACTGATGCCATATTCTGTTGCATTCTCCCTGATGAGTGCTAAGAAAAATGAAAATGTGATAAACTTGATCCGCTGCTATCTACAGTGTTGAAAGTTAATTAGTACACACATGAGCCCACGCATGTATGGACGAATCTTGTAAACAGTACTGCTTATTCGTTCCGAAATCACCTAGCATGTTTGCCTTGGATTTTGCGTAGGCTGTCTAAAAGTGCAGAGGCTTTGTTTAGATGGACATGTGGGTTTGACACAAGTACGTAAGAGAAAACGATGGACCTTGTTGTGGTTAGACCCACACAATGTGACTGGCTGGTTAAACTGATGTTTGACTGTCCAGAACAGCCCACGCCACAACACACTTTGCATGTGAAGAGGCGTTCAGTATGAACGGTTGAGTGCATGCACCTTCCACATTGATGTTTGATGCACAATATGTTTAATTTCAAACCACTGCAAAATTAACACCAGATTGAAATGGCTGTAGATGGTGTGCAACTGGTTACGAAAAACGTATGCGAAACAATGATTGCATTTTGCTATTCGGCATTGACTGGGGCTGTGACACTGATTATCGTGTAGCCTTTTCTGAAGTTATTTAAGTCCTGATAGGATGCGAGCTTTTTAACGGGTTTCGTTCTGAGCACTAACGAAACGCATGTGCTGCAAAAAGTAAAAACTTTAAAAGTATGCGTACGTATCATTGATTTTCACTGCCAATATAAATTCAAATATATTCTTTTGGAAAACATGCAAATGCATGTTAAACATGTAATGTAGTTTTCGTTTGTGTAAAGTCCCCGCGCCAGATTTGCGGCTGGTTATCGCACTAAGAGCAGGTGCAGAGAAGAGTGAATACTCTCACTGTAGTACTTTGTGGTCACTTTTGCCGAGAGGAGGTAAACAATTTACCACGTCCACGCTATCAGGTGATTTTTAGTCATTAGTATTCCTAAGAAATTGGCTTGTTGCCCTTCACGTAGTCTGGACGCATATAGGACGTAATGCGTTAGGAAGGATTCCTGTAATGTTCGTGGGTGCCATCGGTCAAAATTTATTTCTTAGCTGGGTGCAAAACACAGACTACAGTCAAAATGCGGAGCGTTCAAGTCTCCCATAATCATGACATCAAATCTCAAAGGACATTCTCCGACTTCCTCTGTCAGATTAGTGTCTGACTGTTGTTTGTTCAACGGTGGAAGATAGACGACGATGATGTCAAGGGTTTGTGACCCCGGCGCACTAACGGTGAGCCATAGTGCCTCGATATTGCCCGGAAGGTTTTTGGTTTTTTCGGACACGAGCAGGTCATGTCTAACATACAGCAGCACACCTCTACCTTGACGTCCAACCCTATCTTTTTGGTACAATTATAAACCGAATTGAGCAATTTCCTGATCGCCTACATTCGTGGACAACCATGTTTCTCTTATAGAGACGACATCTGGTTCCTTTTGGCACATAAAAATCTTGAGTTCACCTAATTTTTAGAGCAGGCTTTGTGCATTGGTTTACATGCATTTTAGTTTCCTTGTTCGGTGAAATCTGGTTGTGTCATTCAGGTCCTGTTCGTCGTTCAGAGTATTACGGGTTAGTTGGATGATTTCTTTTGAATTATCTTCCCGTTGAATATTTCCAGGCCTGCCTCACCATTCTTTATCCTCGGGTGTAACTCCGCTAGTAGTTTCCGGCGTTTTAGCCATTTTTCCGGGGAATAGTCCGGTTGAATGAAACCCCTTTATGCAAACGACGCAGGTTAGCTTTCATAGACAGGATCAGCTTGACATACTCCTTATTTTTGTTTTAATTTTGAACGATATCGGTCGTGATGTATCTGAAGTATGTATGGGCTTTTTCTCGATCTAAAATGACTTCAGAAATTCCAATTCTTCACCTTGTGCAAACAGATTGCTCAGAACCTTATTAAGGGAAAATAGTTCCGGATCGTCCTGGTCGTTTAAGCTGTCTGAAATGGCTTCTTGCAAGTCCTGAAAATCTAGACCGTGATCACGATCTATTCAGGAATCCTGAGGTGAAGTTTTGGCCACCTTCGCTGCAGGGGGCCTAGAGCTCGAACTGGCTATAGTCGACGCTTCGCCAGCATGGACTGTACGGCTGTCGATAAGGGCACTCACGAAGCTAGACCGAGCAATTGTAGGGGCCTTCACTGTAAGTTTCGGCACTCTTCTGTCCTCTTTTAGTGAGAGACTTAGTTTTAACTGATGGCAGAGTCACCTCCTTGTTTTCTTCAGCTGGAGTGTTCGAATCAGCCTCATCTGTGGCTACATGGTCAACATTGGGGGTCTTTACTGTAGGTATAGGCACAATCGCTTGTTTCTTAGGTGATTTATGCGTATGTGTGGAATCTGTCAGATTTTCCTTTAAGAACGACAGTCTGCTGGATAAGTTTTTTTCATATTTTTAATTTCAACCACAAGTAAATCAAACTTAGAGGCCAGAACACGATATCTGTCGCAGTAGTTTCCTAATTACGTATGTCGCACCCAATTAGTACGGTATTGAGATCGCCTGATCACCGGCGATATCGTAGAGGTTAATGTCGCGGGCTTATGTCAACACGGTTTTGTGTTCAAATCCCTTTCGCGGTGGATATTGCACTTGACTTCTGGTGTGCACTATTTTCGCACAAGAACGGTATGTTCAGCAAAAAGGTTCCGATGTGAAGGTTTGCCTTATATGCGAGTGAGAAAGCCTAGGATGCCGCTTTGCTAATGTAAGAATATTTCGGAAGTCTGAGATCTTTACTTAAGACGTTTGGCTGCAGAATTTAAATGACAGAACATTAAAGAAAGTTTAGAAAAATGTCTAAACTTGTTAACTTATTTCTGGGTTGAAGAAGACTAGCAGAATAACGAAGATATGTAGTTGCAGGGCTGTACCACAAGTTATTTAAACAACACTTTACGCTTTTCATCAACAAAGTTATGGTATGGTGAGTCCTGCATGCAGGCACATGTCTCGATATATAACGAGATGCATGCCGGCTTTCTCTGGCACTTCTAGGTGTGTATCGGGAGTTTTTGTTCATAAAGCCAATGCCAACAGATATATTTTACGCATTAACGTAAATTATTAAAAGCACATATGTGTACTAAGAACATCGACAATTTTAGATTAACGAATCCGTCGAATAATTTCGTCAGGCCTCATGTCACGAGCTGTAGATCTGACCGCAATCAGCTGCGCCGTGTATTATTTATTCGAAAATATTTTCCGCTCACTTCATTTCGTAGGTCTATGAGGATGAAAAGAAAGATTTTCCGAAAATCAAGTTCTTCTCGTGAATTTTTGAACAGGTTCACTTTTTCGTCGTCAGACTAAATAAAAGATATTGGCTGGGAATATCGCACTAGGGATTTTGAGGGCAGAGGTTACAACGAACTGTGTTGGATAATGCAGAAGGGTTATGGTGACGTGACTCCTGGGGCGATAGTTTGTGCTGGTGAGGGGAGGAAGGTGTTAACGTTTGGATTATAGGCCACGTGTTCGGGGTTCACAGTTCATTTAATTCTACTTGACCGAGCACGGTTAGCCTGCGTTTGTTTCAGGCTAGGTCCAGAATAGTCGACCAGGCGCGAAAATCAAGCTCTACGTGTCTGTTAATACAAGCCGGGCTCAAGTGCCACGCTTCGATGAACTGTCTCACTTGACTCGTATTAGCCATGGTGATCACCTCGGTGCCATCCCAACTAAATCAGTCAGCACACTTAAGGGAGAGTGCAAATACGAGTGATAAATTGTCCCTCCAGCAAACGGCTGACTTAGGTTACAGGAAAATGTGATAAACTTGATCCGCTGCTATCTACAGTGTTGAAAGTTAATTAGTGCACACATGAGCCCAGGCATTTATCGGCGGTCCTCGTAAACATCACTGCTTATTCGTACCGAAATCGCCTAGCATGTTTGCTTTAAATTTTGCATAAGCTGTTTACAAGGCCAGGGGCTTTGTTTAAATGAACATTGGTGTTTGACGCAAGCACGTAAGAGTGAATGGTGGACCCCGTTGTGGTAAGACCCACACAATGTGACTGACTGGTTAAACGGACGTTCCACTCTCCAATACAGCCCACGAGACAACGGAGTTTTCATGCGAAGAGGCATTCGGCATGAATGGTTGAAAGCACGCACATTCCACGTGGATTATTGGTGAATAAAATTTGCAGTATCAAACTACCTCAAATTAAGCACCCACACATTTTTCAATTAAAAAAGCGTAGGGATGTTGGTGTATATGCTTGTATATGTGCAACTGGCTGTGACACCTTTTTGTGTTGATTGTTTCGAACAAAGTGCGCAGAAAATTCCTGTTGTATGTGTACAATCAGCACCGTTCAGCCGCATGACATTTCATATACAAAGGGCGTCGTCGGGTTGGCCGAACTGGACAGTCCTACTTTCGTTAAGTATGCCAGTGACACTGGCATCATCATGATATTTTCTAGTGATCAACGCGAATGAGATAACCAAGAT
>JAYGXS010001418.1:0-14032 GCA_036362985.1 Ligula intestinalis
AGCCTGACTGTCAGTCCTCCACTTCCTCACATACGCACACACAAACATGCGTACTAGAGGAGCAGCAATGTAGGTGGTCCGAGTTATCCCGTCAGTTGGCAAACTCTCCAAGCCACGGCTTTCAGTGCACTGTGATAGATTCAAGTGCATTCAGATTTAGTATAGTGAGGAGAGGAGCGCGCCGACGGTCGACCTCACTCTCTCCCCCAACGTATAGCGACCGCCTAGCTACTCGGGATCTGAGTTGGGGCCTGAACCACAGTGGGAACGTGAACGCATGCACCGACAGGGAATCAGAACCAAGAGAAAGTGCCAGCGCCCACCAGACCACAAGGACCGTGGTTGACCGAGGTCTGACATTGCACGTGCATACGAACATTCGGTCTCAGAAGGGTTATTGCATACCACGAGTCGACACGCCCACCGTTTTTTCAAAATGCTGTTGAAGTATAAACGTTTTGTGCGAATTTCACGGCGGTGCACCGTAGTGAACAGCATATTACCTAGCTGGACTCGTCTTGAGGAATAACGAGGCAATTTGACGATGGATTCACCGAATGCTCAGGAATTTATTCTGTCTTGGGTTTCATCTTTTACTATGTTAGGCCGAAGGAACCAGTTTATTTGGATTGATCTTTTTTCGGTTTATGGGCGTCCAGCAATGCATGTTTATAAAAAAAAGACGCGATCTATGGAACGGTGATTTTGATTCTTCTGGGCTTTCGACTCTAAACGAGAAACCATCGTCAGGGAAAGTGAGAAAACAACAAGCGTTGGCTACGCGTAATTGGGAGTGGGAGGGGTTGGCACTCTTTGTTGGTCAATGCCCACGACACTTCCATTCTCAGGCCATCTTATCGTGTGTCCCCTACGCGCGTCCCTGGTGTTAAGGCGTGTAACCTTGACGTGTCAGCTTTCATGTTTGTACGGGAACTGGGCCGTGGTTTCTGGTCACGAGTACGGATGGCGAAGTAATAGGGCAGTGTATCCACATGCCTGTTGATGGAGTTAGGATCTGAAACCCAGACCTCCAGAAGTTCTCGCCTTGTCTTATTACTGGCTCGTGCTATTATCCGTGTGCCCGAGAAGTCGAATTCGTGGCCTTTTTCCAGAGTGTGAGTAGCGATCTGGGACAGAACATCGACTCTCCGCACTGCCCGGTCTGCCCTGTATAATGGCAAGAACAGTCGCGACATGGCACCTGATAAACGACGCCAGACTGCTCACCTACATTCAGTGGGTTTTTAATATATTTGACTCGTGAACGAATAGTAGCTGTCGGAAGATGAGCAATACCCACGCCGAGCTCTGCAGTGATACGCTCGGTTGCTTCTGACATATATTTATGTACGGTAGAGGGTGCCAGAACGTTGGTGGCTCTCCTTCGTTTGTTCCCCATGGGCGCGTACGGAAGCAGCGGCTGCCGAAGCTGTTCGGGTATCCATTCCTAGCCAGTTGATCACGGAGGTGTCATAGTTATTGCACTCGCCTCTCCGGTTTAGTGCAGTGCGTCTTCACCCTGCTCGATATTCAGCCATGTGTATTCGCTATTGGGTAGTTGCTGTGGAAGCTGAGCCCTGGGATGTGTTAGTCGCCTTTCTGTAAACCGTGGTGCTGAGTTCCCCGTTGGGTCTACGCGTTACGAGGACATCCAGGAAAGGTAATTGTAGGATTTATTGCCTTCGCTTGTTTTTAGAGATCAATCATAAGCTACTCGGTTATTAAACCAGCGGTCGGACTGTGGTTCAGTTCACTAGAATCAATGAAGTTTAAAAGCATCCGCACATTTATCTGGTCGTCCACACCACGGTTTGCTAGTCTATACACCGAAAAAAGGTGACGTTATCGGTAAAAAGCCTCAAATCCACTGTGAAAATGACATGATATTGTAATAAAAGTGCTATTCACAAGGAAAGCATGGTGAAAGCCACGGGGTGTATGCTAAGAACAGCACCAGCTTTGAGCGGATTGATTTAGATTTTTTAAAAACAATTATCTGTATCAAATCCTGCAGCCTACGAGCACGAAATAGTCGGATCTTCCGAGGAAATTGATTTTGACGCGTTGGGTTGAGCCTTACTCCTTTGGTGTCCAGCGAAGGTCTTGCGTTTTTGCCAAGTCTACAACGTCGTTGATGCAGACGCCCGTCAGACCAACCTGGGCAGCGTACTTCCTGTACTCAGCCGTTGAGATTCCAGGGCCATAGGGGATGCAGGAGAGTCTATTTTCCGCTAGGAAACTGAGAAGTTGGCGGGTACTCTCATCGGGGCCGGAAGGCGAAGCCTGAAGGCAACAACTGTGAAGGACGACCCCGTCGAGGTTTGCGAGGTGCGCCCAGTAGGCAGATGAGAGGGCGTTCAGGTGGCGGGGATCAAGGGTATGTACCCAGTCAACATCATCGGGTGTTTCCAAGCCGGCACGTGAGATAAAGAGGACCGGGTAGGTGGACTGTTTCAACTTCAACGCCAGGCACATGTCGGGATTGAAGCTGCTCAAAAGGATTCGCCGGTTGCGACCAAATTTCCACAATATCTGTGGGTAACAGGGTTGAAAGATGAAGGTAGTAGAGACTTGGAGAGAAAATGTAAATACGGTGAGATCTATACGTCCCTTTGGGCTGGCTAAACCACCTCTCCTGATTTCAAATGAAGTGCTGAGAGATCCGAAACGGGGACAGTCTTATAGAAAAGCAACTTAAGGGGAGAGTCAGTCAAGAGGTGGCATTGCAACATAGATGTTACTCTTCCAAGCCAAGGAAATGTCCTCCATCCGCTCGTACCTAGTATCCGCTTTTATTTTTAAATGGAAGGGTTCTCGAGCAAATAGCCAATTGCGGTCGCATCGTATTCTGACTTAAGCAACGTCATTCCTGAGCTACAGCGATCGCACTCGAATATAAGAGTCCATCAGAACACCCCTCCTATTCGTACCGGCAGATTTATGTCACTTATATCTCAGATCGTGTAAAATTATGCTACCGCACAACAATTCCCCGAAAAGTCCATCATTTGACTCTCTTATTTTTGATACAACGTTAAGAAGTTTGCCTCATCAACAGTTTTTTTTCGGATTTGCTCTGATTTATTCCAGTTTCCAAGTAAAATTAAATCTACCCACCGGGAGTGTGCTTATTTAAACTGAACCCAGGATGTATTCGGTCAGTTGCAGCGGAAAATCCACGTCGTAGTTTCCTGTGACATCGTGTTACAAATAAGCTATCAGATTGGAGCCTTCAATGAAACCTAAACATGGACAAGTACGCGTACTTACTAACAGTGTATGTGAACTTGAACTTTCGCTATTAGGTCAGGCGTTCAGCAAGGCTGTGTTCTGTCGCCCATCCTTTTTAACTACGCCACTGACTGGGTTCTTAGGAAGGCCCTACAAGAAGGTGACTGTATTGAGCTTACACCCGGGCGCCGGTTGACTGACCTTGACTATGCCAATGATATCGCCTTACTAGCATCAAGCTTTGGCGATCTCCGGTCACGGGTGAACGAGGTCGCGAAATCGGTCGGTTTGTCCATAAACACTGGGAAGACCAAAGTGTTTCCACGCTGCATCCTTACCGAAGAGAAGATATCGCTCGATATTAGTGGCTGTCAACTTGAAGTTGACAGTTTCAAATACCTCGGAGCAAGATTGCTGCCGAATGGACAGAGTAAGGATGACAGCATCTCCCGAATTGATGCAGCACAACGAGTTTTCTCCAGCCTTCGGAAGTGCTTATGGACCCGACGCGATATTTCTATCTCAACAAAGATACACGTGTATCGTGCATCTGTGCGGTCCGTTCTCCTATACGGATGCGAGTGTTGGGCTATGCGCGTAAAAGATGAACAGAAACTGGAAGTCTTTGACCACTTCTGCCTGAGGAACATCGTTCGAGTGAAGTACACGAACTTCGCTTCCAATGAGACAGTCCGCACTCGCTATGACAAAATCACAAAGATATTCCAGGCCACTCAGGAAAGACGGCTGAGGTGGTTTTGATACGTTCTTCATCGCCAACCTCAAGAGCTCAGTGCTAGTGCTCTCGACTTGAAACCGTTGCCTAATTGGAAAAGTCGAAGAGGGGTCAACTCAAAACCTTGCTCAACTCAATCCGTCAAGACATGGATGTGGTTCTCGGACCTTCAGTATTCGGTCTCCGGCGCAGGCGAAGAGAATGGATTCAACTGTCCAGGTCTGCGGCCACGGATCGTCGCGCTTGGAGAAGCACCATTCGGGACACTAATTGAGGCCGACTTGATCAGTCATGCTCGCAGCCGTAACAAGTACAAGTAAGTAAGTGTGTGAACTTCAAAATATGCAGAAAGAGTAGCAAAAAGAGGTGCATAATTTTTTCAAAGACCAAAAATGCCCATTACTTACATTGAGCAGATTATCCACATACTTATTGATAGGGTAGTAGTAGTCGTAGGGACAACCGTAACCAGCAAGTGATTCTTCATTTTGACCCAGTTCGTGCATAAGCTTGAAGGCTGTTAGAGGCGTCTCCACTGGGTACTTTAGTTCCACATCAAGTGCCAGGTCATGGGGAGTCAGTTTCAGCAAATCGGAGAAGAGGGGAAGATAGTGAGCCAAAGGAGAGACTCGGTTGAGTTCGAGGTTAGCCGCACCATGGGTCTGTGCAGATGCAGAGAGGGCTACCGATTCAAGCCCTGCGTGAGAGCAGTCACCGGTGTGTGCGCCGGTAAGTATAATCTCGATGTCCTCCCTCGAAAGGGTCGGAAGGAGATTGGGCGTCTTTCTGTTTACCCTCCCATAAGCTTTGAAAAAAAAGGTGGAGATAAAAGGCGAGTTCGTACGACTCGAAATTATATGATAACGAAGGAGGGTGTTTTTCAATCACTAGAATAATAATTTTACTCGTCTGAGCTTTCGGGCTCCTTCTGGAGCCTATGGTCAGAGATAAAAGGCGTCAACGAAAAACAAGCAGGGGCTGGAGCCTCGGATGAGGACTCAGCCAATCGATTTATCGATCTGGCACCGGTCTTATCAATGGTTTTTCGGGCTTTCGCATATTTATTACAGTTTCCAAGTAAAATTAAATAAACCCACCGCGAGTATGAACATTTAAAATGAACACGGTATACCCACTTCGGCCGGCAGTTTCAGTTACAGCGGAAAATAGACATCGTACTTTGTTGTGACAGTACTGATGATTGATTGACCCCTCCCCCGGTTTCTTAGACTCTGTCTCCTACAACCATCATTCGTCTTTTTCTTTGACGCCTTTTATCTTTGACGATGAACTCCAGAAAGAGCTCGAAAGCTCACGTGAGTAAAACTTTGTTTCCGGTGATCGAAACATCTTCTCCTTCTCTATATACAAACATACCTGGGATGCGAACATTTGCCTCAAATTTATGAGTCGATAATCAATTCAAATGTTATCAAGCATGCGCGTGAACCGTGTCACGGAAACAATGGGTGGGCTTCGACAAACAGCAGTCTGGCCCAGTTCACCGCGCGTGGGGGCGGAGGTAGCAGAAAACGGTAAAACTGCCGTGGATCACAAGCGTGTCACTTCAAAGGGCCACGTGGGAGAAGTGCTGAGCCAACAGGAGGATCAGATTAGGGCACCGTACCCGACACGTAGGCTGTATCGAGTCTGTGCATCCCCTGAAAAATGTCATACACACACGGCGGTGTGACGGCACGCAGATTTCACACGCAAGTCACTTGCGCCAAATGTCGATGGCTGGCTGGACTGTGCGTGAGAAGGAAAGAGCGACCAACTCGGGAGAATATGGCATTTTAGCCTTGTCTTCACGAGAATAGACGAAACCGCTCGATTCAACAAGTATGAGTTAAACAGACGAGTTAAACAGGAGTACCCTAGAATTGGACTTTATTCATCTGACAATTGGTGTATTAGAACTAAAAAGGAAGTACAGAGTAGTATGACAGAAAAAGATAATGGTCAGAGTAATGTTAGCATAACAAGCCTGTATTCCTACAAGCTTTAAAGATTGTAGGTGTTTTGAAACTATTACGAAGCTCTGAGGCTCGTAGCTTTGAAGGCTGCCAACTGACTAGACGGAAAGTAAGACTCAATGACCTCTGAATATGGTCTCTACGATACTCCCGCTCGGATGGGGTCCTTGGCTCCACCTGTTACACATATTTGGGAGTTACATAGGTCTTGGTTGGCGTCCGTAGCGGATTGTTTAGTGGTGCAAGCCGTTGCTCCAGAGCCTGTTATTCATAGTTAGGACTCCCTAGGGAATTATAATAAAAATTACAGATAACTGCTTCTGAAAAACACGATCGGCTTTATACGGCCTTTTAAAATCAATCGAAACTGCGCGCGCAACCTAAGCAGCGCCATGTAGTTACCGAATTTGGCAGATTGTCGAAAGCGATTCATTCAGATGCCGACATTCTGGCGTATATGAGGCGTCGTTGGAATGTATCCTATCCTATCAGCATTGCAACTGTAGCGATATTCCAGAATTTCAGTCAGGTAATTGCAGCAAACTTTTCGTATGGTCGAGTACGCGCCGTTTTGCCGAAACCGCTTTTGTTATTTTTCAACGATGATTTCCCTTACGACATGAATGGGAATACGAATTTCAGACCAGGAAAACCGTTTAACTATTTCCTGCCTTCAGGCAATATCTGAATTTTTGGTAACGCTGGGACCTGTAGTTTCGAAAATGAGGCAACAGAAAGTTATGTTAACCCCATTAGTCGGCACCCACCCCCAGGATCGTGTAACCCCTCAAAAGGACAAACAGCAAAATTTGTGCACGAAGACATGAAAAATAAGTAACTTTCTCCAATTCTATTTGTAGGCCCATATATGACAACGAAATAAACAGCGATATTGAAAAAGGAAGTTTCCATTATGGACTAAATTACATTATCTAGTGCTGAATATTGCTACAGAAAAGGCAGGAAAATTACGCCAGATGGGGTTCGGCCGTTTTTTTAAATAAGGAGTGAGTGCCAGAAGCACATCTTTGAGTAATTTGTTTCCCGTATCATTGATGAACATTCATCCCACCCGCCAAAGGAACTCATCTCTCCCGCTGGGCCTCCTCAGAGGTCCTGACAGCTGGTAGAATAAACAGATAGTACTGCCGGTAATACTATCTATCACCTAGTATACTGAATACACATCAGCAGCCCAGTGTGTTTAGAGGCTGATGAATGGACTGGGAGTCAGGCGGCGACGGATCATTCTAATCTTCTGGTTGGGCAAATCCTGATGTATTTGTCAAAGGGACCAAGTCGTGTTGTGGCACGCGTAGACGGGTTCGCCGGCCCTGTCAGCCAATGTGCCCGACCCCACCTCCATTCTTCTTGACTCTTTCAGGAGACCGGGCCCAGGTGTGGAAGGAAGATAAAGTGAGGTAGATACCGCGAAAGTCTACTTTGACTTGAAACTAATTCACACGCAAGTCATAGTCTCTGCATTACTCTGCTATGGGAAGCATCGAAATCGAAGTTCAACCTGTCACAGTCTACAGGACTCTCTACAAGCTTGAATTAATTAGTCATCATTTATTAGGTTTGGCAGATTAGTCATAATTTCCATCGTGTAAGGAGATTCAGCCCTCAGAGGCATTCGCCTATGGGACATTTAAAAGAAGGCGAACTAACTCAAAGCTGGTCCTTGACAAGTCCTGTGCTGTAATCACCAAGAGGAATAAATGAGGTATTGCGTGTTTATGATCCGACGTGTTACATTGAATCCTCACGGAACACATGCTCGCTCGACTGTTGACTCAAACACGAACTCGACAGTGAAGGAGAACACGATAAGCCATCGGGAAATGAATTAAGAACTTGCAAGTCATTCCCACTAAAAAA
Organism: Ligula intestinalis; assembly: GCA_036362985.1. Taxonomy (NCBI): domain Eukaryota; kingdom Metazoa; phylum Platyhelminthes; class Cestoda; order Diphyllobothriidea; family Diphyllobothriidae; genus Ligula; species Ligula intestinalis. The sequence continues at coordinate 7,825 of JAYGXS010001418.1, forward strand.
ACCTGTGCGTATTTATAGCATCCCGTTCCGGTTGGCTAATAGTTTGTTCAATCCACTTCAAGGGAAAGTGCTAGAAGAGCCGAGCGACTTCTCGCAGAAACGGACCAATCAGATCATACGGGAGCACTGTGGCCACAGCCAATGCGGGAGACTCTCGAGCGCTCGTTCATGGAGTGCAGCTGGAATACAGCTGAACTGAATTGGCACAACCGTTTTCCTGTGTTTTACTTAAGTGGTCTGTATCCGGTTTTCAGAAAGTCGTACAGTGTGCTTTTCTTGTGGTTCTTTTGTAGAATCAACTGTGGCCAACATTATCCCATCCACCGTAGCAGCCTCCAGCTCTACACTCCCTTTGGACTGTCAGCCTACGATTCCGGACCGTATTGTCCGTGAGATTCCCCCTTAACCACTTAACAGCACTGTATACCCCGGTCCCCCGTTTCTCCGTCTGCATAGAAAATAAACCATTCCTATCTCTCTCACTGCTTCATTACTTATCAGAAGTATGGATGATATTAATGTGGATTACGCTGAGAAACTCCAACGTGAGCCTTTTAGCTCTGAGATTATACTGAAGACGCACGAAGGAACTCCTGCTTCAACATCAGAACCTACCCTACGAGTGTAGGGCACTACGCAGCAAATGAGATGCGCGCGCACATAAGCTTTTCTGTGAGATTGACTATCAGTAGAAATGCAGACCTGCCCGACAGACCGCACGACGGTGGTCACTTGTTTGTATTGACAAGCCTCAAGTTCCTCCCTTCGGCGACGTATCCAACCCTTCAAAAACTCAACCGAGCTGTCAACCGCCATCAGCTAGCAGCGACTGGGGTCTCCCTGAGCGACGGGCAACATTCACTAAGAAGTTATAGCACAAGAGCTAGAAAATGTTTGATAGGCGACCGACTTAGCACACCGGAGCCCTGTGATGGTCAAAGGGATTACCGCTGCACAGCCCACGACTGCTTATTCAGGAACCAGCCTAGAGAAAACTGTCCTGTGAACCCCCCTTAAATATTTGGTTTCTCCTCGCAACTGCCTAACGTATTTCGTGGTCAAACATTTAATTCTTGGTTAGTACGTGTAAATGAATATTTACTTGTAGTGAAAGTGATCAAAAAGTATTAACTTGAATAAAATTATATTTGTTTCAATGCACTAAATAAAATAAAATCCATCAACACAAATTCCTGTTGCTCAGGATACTGCTGCCAATTGGGGGGACGCAACCTTATATTGGCGGAATTTAATTAAAAAGAGGAATTCGACCATATTTTGGCAGAATTAAAAAAGGAATGTCGGATTGCTGAAAATGTAACAGCAGTTTATCGTTACAAGTCAAAGGCAAAAAGGACCTCTAAAGACGGTCCTACCCAATGTAGGAATTAAAGTAGCTTATTTTCTGACAGGAGACGATGAGCACTAGGGGTATCCAAAAAAACTAAAATTACTTATTTATATTTAAAGCATTTTTTCCTCGGTATAAAATAATAGCAAGCAAAAATAGAAGAATTTATTTGCGCAAATAAATTTCAAGAGCGCTTATCAGCTGCTTCTGCTCTGTGCATGAATAACGAAATATTTAGAGAACACATCAATTTGAATTTGTACAAAATCGATAACAGCAAGATCGTGTTAACGTGGCGAATGTTACATAGTTATGTCAACTGCAAACTTGGGTCAAAAAGTAGGGAGGGAGATTAACAAAAATAAGTATTGTATGTACTTACCAGGACAATTGAAGATAAACTACATGGTCTAATTGCTTACATAGGTCTCTATCATGACACCGGCTCCGGCAGGTTGAGAGTGCATTGGACGGTGTGCAACGCCTACATCCACTTAAAACTAACTCCAGTCTCCAGTCACCTTCCCTGCTTGGAGCATATGTTGGACGTCATCGAAATCGATGATCGAACTATCATCATTAGTGGGTTTTATAATGCTTTGAAGTTCCACGTAGGAGACGCCTTGATGTCGCAAAGCTCCGGCAATCCAACACTACCGAGACCCTCAGCACAGACTTCCGGTCCGTCTTACGACCCAAGCTGACGGCGAAGGCAGTAGCAAGTGGTTCTCACTGAAGACATCCGTCTATGGGACAACTGGGAATTTTTTTTGGATTCACTCAGCCGTGTCAGAGTAACTAAATCAGCGGAAGAACCCTGCAGCTGTCTGCCGAGACGACTCGATCCAGGTCCCGCAACGATGCTTCCTTTTGCCGGCTCCGAAACCTGATAACAACGTCGGTTATAAATGACCAGCAGAAGTATTGGTCCGAACCGGCGACTTCTATGGAGCAGGCTTAAAATGCTGGTGACCCTCGAAAATGGTACCAAATCATCCGCCAAGTTAGCCCCCAACTTTGATCACTTTCAAAATCACAATTGCATATTCGTTTACACTCGTCAAGCAAGAATTAACTGATTAACCACCACTTCCATGAGACAGTTGGGCAGCGGAGGAGACATTTCGGTGACCCTACAAGACAGTTTTGACAAAACAAACACCCTGCCTGCTGCGATAGGTTTGAATATTTGATTAACACTCTCACCGGGTTAGGATTACCTCTGCGAGTATGTCGATGACCAGTCTCAGCTCGGCAGATTACGTAAACAGCCTAGTCGCACAGGTCAATGTCACTTGTCGCCTTCGGAGGACTTAAAAGTGACTGGCGAACATTGGCGCAATTCACAGTAGTCACAGTCGTCCAACTAGGCGACAAGAGCCTAATATGATCCTTCTCGACAAACGCCTTAAAAGCAAGCTGATAATCTGACATGTAGCATACATAAAAGGGTGTTTGCGAGTTTCGGAGCCGATTACAATATTACGCGAGGGCTCTGTAGTCAGACCGCACACCCAAAGTTTCTCATGCGACCTAGTTCACTTCGACAACAGAAGCGAATATGAGAATTCCAGGAAGCAGTTCGAAAGAAGAAGAAGATGCGATCACTGGAATCAAAATTTTGTTTTCCTGACGTTTTGGATCCTGTCGAGAATCCTTAATCATAAGTAACTGTAGGATGGTGTGGGAAAGCATCAAGCTAGCATTCGGCACGGACAACGAAATCGTAGCAATTAATGAGTCGAAAGCGAAGTTTCAAGCTATTACTGCAACAATGAAAATCCCAAGCGGGGTTACCGGAACTGATAATTATAGCACGCATAGTAATTCAGTTTATTTTTTAAGGGTAACAGTAGCTTATGTAGTCCCCCTCATTAACCCCTGCTCTCGGCAGGTTATCCTATAAAAACGGAGGTTATAGGGTTCTACGGGTGGGGAAATACGATACGCAGTGTAGTTAACTTTAATAACTACTAAATGAGTTTTCATTTTACTATATTTAGAAGTGTTACTGATTTACATCTGTCGATTATTCTAATCTGTTCTATCGCTTAACGCATTGCGGAAAAACCCGATTGTCAAATTGCAGGTTACTTGAAATTCCTGAAACATTGAGATGGTGGTTAGCAGGTCGTCTACTTCAACTTACCTGAGGTCCAACTGACCGTTCTGGAGTTATATTAGTACAGTCCGCGGTGCGAAACGCCGCGCACACCTTCACTTTACATGCGGAACAACTTACTCCCAGCGGCCGCTGGAAAAAACTTCGACTACATTTTTTCACTTTATTCTTACTTCTAAAACATTTATTCTCTGCCTATTTTTGCATTCCCACCCCCGGAAACCCGATAAGCACCGTTTTTGTAGGAAAAAATGCTGATACTGGGGGTATATGAGGGGGACTATATAAGCTACTTTTGCCGTTTATAGTTTATTGGTTTAATTTTACTTTTTAGTTCAGTTGGATACCACCACAGTTAGATAAATATACTGAAATAATTACTGTATACTGAACTAATTTAAATTTGACAAAACTAGCTAAACTACACTAAAATTAAGTAAATAAACTAATGAATTGAGGCAAATGTTCGCATCCCAGGTAGATAGATAGAAAAGGTTTGATAACGGAACTGATCATACAAGATCTGGAAAAGATTGCCTTCAAACAACAGCCCCCAACATTTTGGGGCCGTTACGTTGACGACACATTTGTTATCGTCAAAAGGAACATGCTGCAGAATTTTCACGAAATTCTCAACTTCCTCATCCCAGACATACAATTCACAGGGGACGAAGAGACGGATCAGCAACTACCCTTCCTCGATGTACTCGTCATGCGAACTTCCGACGGCAAAATCGAAACAACGGTCTACAGGAAGGCGACGAACACAATGGAGCTTCTCAATTTCCACAGCAACCATTTGGTGGCTCACAAAAGAAGCTGCGTAAAAAAACTCTTCAAAAGAATCCAGACTCATTGCAGTAAACCGGAAGAAAAGGCACGTGATGCCCGACACCTCCGCGACCAGTTTATGCGGAATGGCTATCCGAAGGCCTTCATAAGCCGATGCCTACGTGCTCGCCCTCCGAGAACTTAACCAGGACAAACTCGTACGATATGGCATGCGCTGCCATATATCAAGGATGTATCGGAAGCGACTGAACGCAGTGCTGCGGGACTAGTCGTCGGAATTGCACACCATCCCAAGGCTACCATGCGCAGCCGGATTATGCGAATCAAGGACCGTTTAAATCCCAGTGAGCAGTCGGACATCGGGTATTGCATACCATGTGTACATTGTCCCCGAAACTACACAGGACAGACAGGACGTATGCTTGGTTCGTACATACGCGAACATAAGCGGGCGGTACAACGGAGTGGCGCACCATCGCAAGTGGTCGCCCATACCTACGAGACCTGTCACGAGTTTAATTTGGCAGCTGCGAGGGTAATCGCGCACGCCGGCAACAAAACAGGCCGCAAATTGATTGAAGCCTGGGCCTCGGATGAGAACTTAGTCAGTCGATTTATCGATCTAGCACTGGCATACATCGCGCTACGCAGGCATCTCTGGAATGATGGCACTGTTGGTTGACTGTTTCCCCCTTTCCCCTCCCCCCATAACGGTTGATTGGTCCCTGCGTCCTATAACTGTCTCTTGTCTTTCGTTTACGCCTTTTAGCTCTGACGATGGATTCTAGAAAGAGCTCGATAGCTCAGACAAGTAAAAGTAAGATTCCGGTGATCGCAACGTCTTCTACTTCTCTAGCTAAATTAACTTATACCACCAGTCCCGCAAGACAGAATTCTGAAGCCAAGGGTATCTTAGGTGGGCGAGCAATTTAACTTTCACCCTTAAATCCGTTAGCCACGATGATCAAAAATTGGGGAAAAATACAAGTCAAAGAAGGTTCTTCTGAAGACTGCGAATAGGCTCACCGGGTGCTCCACGGCGTGGTGCTGCAGGGGCGGATACTTGGGCCTAAATTAGTTTTAAGGGGGAGTACATTTGCACCACAGTTACCGCACTTCCTCTACTTCCTCACCCACCCGTACCCGGTGTCATGATCCAGTTAACGAGGGGGGAGGTAAGACGCAGGTGGCAGGCGTTACCAGAGCCTCCACCGCGTCCGTTTCGAATTCCGTGTATTGGGAGGGCCACCGTAGCCAGCGCACAACATGGGTGAGTCCAGCTTTCTTGTTCAAGGTCAACTGCCTCAAGGTCATCAAGTATCTCAGTCAGCGCTTCCGGACGCGCTGACCTGCAGACACTTGACCTTATTCCACACCGACACACACACACACACACACACACCTGTGTCCAGATAGTCGCAGCCGATCAAGCGCCACATGAACACGACCTTTTTTCCCACTCTCGGCCAAAAGAGTCAACGCCACCAGACAAGCCACCCCTTGGGTAATATAACGACGACAGTTCCCCCGTCGATTTCGACGATGATCACTACGTGGTCATACAAGCCGCAGCAAACGCTAAAGCAAGCCAAGGCAGACGCTGAGGCAATCTGGGCAAGCTGCACGAAGGCTACAGCAGGCTAAAGCAACGCAACTACCTATGGCGAACGAGAATAGGAGTTAAAGAAGACTCGCGGGTAACCTGCCCACTCGCTCGCCACTTCAACCTCCGCTTCCAGTGTAATGACAAAGTCAATAATACCGGGGATGAGGGAGGGTGTATGTGGCTGGCGCGATAGCCACTCAACACGCGCACACTTGACTCAGCCAGCTCGCTAGGTAGGATCCCGCGTGCGCGGGAGCGCCATAAAGGCCACATTAAGAAGGAGCCATTGCAGCCTGACTGTCAGTCCTCCACTTCCTCACATACGCACACACAAACA
>JAYGXS010001419.1:0-12589 GCA_036362985.1 Ligula intestinalis
CATCCTCACGGCCCGCTTATGCTCCTGCATTCGCGTTTGAAGTTGTCAGCCGGTTTCTCCAACATAATTGCGGTGGTGCCGCACGCTATTGAAAGCCTTTTTGAAGTCAATATAGACAGCATGCACAGAGTTGCCACTATCGACTGCCTCAATCCACCGTTCTAAACAATAGAGCAAATTTGTAACGCAGGACCTACCTCTACGAAAACCATGCTGAGCATCCGATAGCAGATGGTTTTGTTCCAGGAACTGCATAAGTTGTTGCTTGATAATTTTTTTTCATGATTTTGCAACAGATTGCAGTAAGGCTGACTGGTCGGTAGTTATTCGCTGTAACCCGGCTTCCCCCCTTGTATAGCGGTGTAATCCTCGCGGATTTCCAATCTACTGGTAGGCATCCAGTTTCGAAGGAGGTTTGGAAGAGCATAGATAGTGGTTTGGCAAACTCATTGGCGAGTTCCTTCAAAATCCTGGCTGGTATGATGTCGGGACCTTGTGACTTAGATTCTTTTAAGCTTAAGAGTTCTTTAAGAACAGCAGCCTCGGGGAATTGGACAGTCTCAACTACTGTATCCGCTTCGGTGTCGTCGGTGGGGTGATCGTATGCCGTTTCCTTTGTGAAGAATGATCGGAAAAATTTCGACAGATGATCAGCCTTCGCTTCATCATCTATTAAGTCTCTTCCCTCAGCGGTCCTTAGCAGGGGTATCGGATCCTTGTTTTTGGTACTCTGCCTGAGCTAACTGTAAAACAGTTTGGGGTTCACTGTGGCCCGGTTTACCAAGTCTGCTTCGGAAGCCCGTCTTGTTTTGAGAATAAGACCCTTGACCCGGTTTCTCTGAGTTTTGTAGGCACTGACAGATGCAGGAGTCCTGTCTGCTAGCATTTTTTTCCACAGCTTCCGCTTTTTGTTCACTTCTATTTTTAAGGCCTGCGTAAGTCATCGTGGTCTAATGTTCACCTTTTTTGCGAAATTGGACAGTGGTTGTCGATGAGTCTGTGCAGTGTGGTCCATAACGCTTCCCAGTCCGCTGTTATGTTTCCAGAAAATAGAGTTTCCCAATCGGCGCACGTGAGTTCGGTCTTCATTCGATCGAAATCGCTTCGCCAAATATTTCTTCTGGCTGTTGAGGGTCTCTCCGGTATTGACAAGAACGAGTACTCCCATAGCAGTACAACATGGTCACTTTTACCTAGTGGTGGGAGACATGACACTTCGTCGCTGCTGTCCTGCGATTTCGTGAGAACGAGGTCCAAACAGTTGGAATGTTGGCCATCGCGCATCCTTGTTGGAAAAGTGACGCCTTGCGTGTGAAATAACTTCAAAGTCATGCTCAGAAGGCAGCTGTCGAAGGTTAGATCGGAGCTATGTGCGCAGGCCGCACCCCATTCGATGTGAGGCGCGTTAAAGTCCCCCACAATCAGGATGTCCGATCGTGCAGTAATCTTTTCCAGCTCCTCTAGCAAGGAGGCATCTACTACTGGCTCTCTTCTCGGTGGGTGCACCTGGTACTTTAATGGACAGCCAGATGGCCTCGGAAGTACACGCCAGTTTATCCGTTTTGTCTAAAACTGTGAGTCCATTTTTCACGTATGTTGCTACGCCACCGCCTTGACGACCTTCTTTGTCTTTTCTGAAGAGTTGATAGCCAGGCATGGATACCTCGCCGTCGGCTACCTGTTCAGACAGCCAAGTTTTCGTTATTGAAACTATATCTGGTGATAACTCAAAGGCATGAATCTTCAGCTCGTCAAGCTTTGAAAGCAATCTCTGTGCATTTGTGTACATGAAAGTTAACTTTCTGTTTGCTAGAGAATTTGTTACAGTCAGGCTCTCCCCACCCCTTTCTGGGTCGACTGTGCGGTCATCCGGGGAGGACCTTTCCTGGGGGAGAACAGTGGATGCTGGATCACTTGGTTGTTGTAAATAACCAGCTCTGCAGACAGTGTCCAACACTTTAAATAACCAAATGCTTTTTCCCTTCGTTCTGCCTCTGTATGTTTTTCGATTGGGCTCAATCTTTCCTCTACTGAGCCGACTGTGTGGTTATCCGGAACGGACCTATCCAAGGTGAGAACAATGGACGTTGAATCACTTGGTTGTTGTAAATAATCAAGTTTTGTTCGCCCTTGCTGGCCCACTCCCTCTTTTCGGAAACAAGTTGGCGACGTTTGTTCCGTTCTGCAGCTGAGAACTCCTGTTGAAAAAAAAACTCCCGGGTCAGAGTCTTTTATTTTAAAACGCCTAGATAGAATGAGCTTGGCGTCTTGGCTTCTTGTCATGGCCTCTTTTAGAGGTCTGGGACGTGCCGTTCCAGTTGGGCTCTTAGGCCGTTTGCCAAGGCGGAAGGCCTTTTCGCACTCTAATGGTACATTGGGTCCCAGCATTTTGTTCATAAGGGCATGGAAGAGCTGGACATCTGCGGAATGCCGGTCCATGGGAGTGGCTGCGGTTGATTCCGTTAATCCCTGTATTATGATGCTGGCTTCTCTCTTGGTGCCATTTTTTGTGCCTACGACACTGTCGCTTGCTTGCTCGTTAACAGCTCTTGTGCTGCTATTATGACCATCTTGTGTGCGACCGGACTCTATGGTTGATATGCTGCCCTCGTTTTCTACTGTGGGCTTCAGGCTCGGGCCTGCGACACTGTCACCCACTTTCTGGTTAATAGCAGTACTGGCAGTGGACTCCGGTAGACCTGGTATTACGAAGCTTTTGCCCCTATCGGTGACTTTCTGCGCCCCCTCTACGCCGTCGATCACTTATTGGTGCAGCGCTTTCGCGTTTTCCTTTGTGTCTTTGCTGACGGCAGCCTGTAATTTACGTGGCGAACCAATCGTGTTTTTGTTGTTTACGGCGAGATTTTTTAAAGTTGCCTCAGCGGTGGCTGATTGGTCTACTGTGGGGGCCTTAACCGTAAGTATGGGCTCCCTGGTATCTGTCTCCGTGGCAGCCTGCACTTTACGGGGCGAACCAATCGTGTTTTTGTTATCTACGGCGAGATTGTTTAAACTCGTCCCAGTGGTGGCTGATTGATCAACTGTGGGGGCGTGCACTGTAAGTATGGGCTCCCTCGTTTGTTTTTCGGCAGCTTCCTTCGCTTTCATCGCTTTGTGTGCATCGGACCGCAGTTGTCTCGGTGCAAATACTGTCTTTTTTCTTCTCCAAGCTCTTCTTCGATCCCCTTTAGTGCAATTTCACTAGTTTTGACCTGTAAAGAGGGTGAGACTGGTTGATCAGGTATACGCTTCCCTCTTCTCCTGGCCGTTTTGATGATCCCAGAACCTGACGTGTATTGGTATTTTATTATCAGCAAACTACAGCAGTTTATTTGACGTGATTTTTATGTAACTCAAAATAGTTAACCAAAATGTAGACGTCACGGATGGCTGACATGCGTAAATGTTGCTCTAGAAGCGAGTTAGTTAAAGCAAAGTTAAAAATGAACTTTTGCGCACTATCTTTTTTTACACTGAACACGACTACCCATCATTCGCAGTTCATGCCCACGGCAAGCATATCACAAGCACATATATATATATTAAAATAAGAGCATTTCAATTAATTTTACCACCAAGAAACCAAAATATGATGTGCGACTGCGTTCACTTTTTAAACTAATTCTCTAGCTGGTCGGTAAACTATTAAAACATAAAAATAATCAGTTCATTATTTTTGAAGTCGAATTTACCTCACTGAAAGCACCATCCTATAAAATAAGATATAAATAAAACTTTAGAGCCCATAAACGATAAAAGCACAATCAATTATTTAAGAAGCCTATATTCTGTCAAGATAAAGCCCGCCGTAAGTTGTAGAGGCTTTATCGCTACAAATATATAAAACGTCTTAGCAAATACGCGATGAAAACTTTCAAGGGTACACTAAATGCTAATAAGGGATTTACCAGTCTATTCTAGTGGAAAAGTCGCAAAATCCAGTAAAGATATTGACGATGAAGATTAGAAATGATACAACTCACTTAGATCCTTCGCGATCCTAGTCGGCAGTAGTCAAGTAGTCGACTTGCCAAAGGATAACTCTGCGAGGACTGGATCCAAGTTCGTTGGGCTGTGAGTTGCAAAATGTGGAGGAAACTCGTTTGCAACTTGTCGCTGGATTCTCCTGGAGCCCGAGAGTGATCACCAGAGAGGTGTCGTTGAAGGGCAAAATAAACAGCGGCAGGTGAGGAGGGAATTGAGCTGTGGAGAGTGATTAGCAAGATAGTTGCTAGCACGCGTCAAAACCGAAAGTGTGAGTCAAAGTGTTGTATTTAGTTTTTACAAACTTGGTTATTGATAAATTTAAACAACACGTAAGTAGGGCCAAGAGCCCACAAAGTAAAGCGGCCAGCTTCGCAAAGATTGGAAACTGCTCAGTAGTGCGGAACATCGTAATCAAATATGAATTCCCGAGAGTAAAGTAAAAATAAGTAAAAAATAAAATACAAATTGCATGGCACAAATAAGTCTAAAACTGAACTACAAACCAACGTAAACTTACTTAGGGAAGGTGAAATACAATAAGCTTATAAATTTGACTTAAAACTAACGAAACAGAACTTACTTCAACTAACTAGAGAAGGGTAAATAAAATGAGTGAAACTCACTTTATCTTTAATTACTTTAAAACTAAAACAATAACAGACAAAAAAGAACTGTAAACTAAACCATAAAAACTAAAATAAAATATAAGCAGCTAAAATAAACCAAATAAACTAAGCTTAAGCAAACAAGCAGAACTATTATCAATTGGAAGTCTGTAATTTATCTAAGTTAAGTAAATTGAAACATAGCTGGGCTATCTAAGCAAAGGTCATCTAAAATAACCTAAAGTAAGTTAAAAACAAAAAAATCAAAACTATTATAAAACTAGTAGTCTCAATAATAACCTAAAAACAAAACAAAGTTACACGTGAAAATAAAATAAAGAATAGGTAAGTAAGAAACATAAGCAAGTGAATTTGTCTTATTATTTATGTCGTGCGTTATCTGTTGAAAAGACATTTAAGTTTTCAACATGGTCCGGGAGGTAAATTAGATGACTACCTTATTCTTTTTTAATGCACAGAAAGTTGGATACTTCTCTTGAAAAATTACGCATTTGAAACATTTTTCTGCCCTCCTAATTCTTATGTTCAGAACTATATTTGACTGTCCATACTTACTTGGATGAAATTCCACACATTTGATGAGCGCTGTACATGACCTCACACCTGTACCTTCAACGAATCTGTTGTTCATCTTGTTAAGCTATTAAAATAACAAAAATAGTGATCGTGAATGTAGACAGTCTATGAAGGCAGACCAAATACTCTCGTTAGACGTACCCTGCTGCCGTCCAAAATTAGTTTGACATCTTCAAAATCCGTATTCTGTCTTATAGTTGACATGATTGTGGACTTCTCTATTGGAGACGCATTATACGAAATAACTGCTGCAAAATATAAGTTGACGCCAAAAATAGCAAGGAGGTAAATTGTGAGCAATATTTGGCCCTGTCTTGTGAGGAATTTCAGCAGAAGCTCTTTTTCTGATAAGCAGTATGTAAAACTGAATTCAAGGGAATCAATCGTTCCTGTTTTACAGCAACCATACTATATACGTGAAAAGAAGACGCGGTGTCAAAGCCTCTACATTCATTTAATAATATTTAGCTCTCGAAAGTGCCATTGGTAGCAACGTTGCTTTGGTAGTTTTGATGTCGTCTGGCAAATAACCACTTACATTTCTCCGTCATTCATGGCAATGTTCATAGCATTTTTCATGGGAAAAACATATGTGGCATGGACTGTTAATAGGTAGACAGGTACTTTGGTAGGATAAGGACAAGACATTCTGACAAACCTTCACTCACTCCGTCTTGACAACTCGTCCGCACGCCGATTCGTGCTCTATCGAACCAGTTGGGGACGGTGAAAGGCTAGACTGAAGTAAGGTCAAGCGTATTGAGGACATTTCCTTTAGAAGTAAAAAAAGGGGACGAGCCGTCAAGAATTTGAAGCAAAATTATCTAGCCAGCCTGTAAGCTCGGTCCAGGAAATGACTTCTGGATTTTAATGCGTATGTTTGCTGGCCTCAACCTGCGTCCAACGAATTATACGAACTGTGTGAACCTCAACTACTTATGTGATGAAAGTAGGCTTCGGATGTTTAACATTTTACTCTCAATGTCCTTAATGTTTGAGCTGCGTAAATTGTCAATATTTTCTAAGCTTGATCTAGCATTCGCCAAAAAATGAACTCAAAGGACTGCTATATGGTGGGCAGCAACTGACTGACAAAAACCTCGGGGTTTCCTAATTATTCGTTTTGTCTTCGCGACCCGCTACACGCTAATGCCAGGCGGGTCAACTCTTGTGCTGAATACTTTTCACTTTCAATTTTCAGGTAGATCTCAGGTCATCTGACATACAACTTGAGACTATTATGCCGCTGACCATTCAGTTTGGTAATGAGATCGGCTTGCCAGTAAGCAATGCAGTACGAACGGTATTAGTATCAGTAGATTCAGGGATATGTAGATACATATGTGTAGTGGTGGCAGAAAAATTGTATCTTAGACTGTTGGCGAAGCCCGTTGTCCTGAGTCATGGGATGTAAAAACAGGAGCAGAATGTGAAAAAACTCCTCAGGGACTTTTAGGAGAAAAACTGTCACCCTTTTGGGGGTAAAGTGTGGGATTTAGTAAAAAGATAAAAAAATTCCTATTTTGTTTGGGGTGGGGGATCCAACGGAAGGGGGCATGGCAATGGTTCCCAGAATCATCACCGCGTGGAAGCTGCGACCTGATTCTTCCTTGCTGATTGTAGAGTCCGCCGACGGGACTGGAAAAAAGAGACATTTATCCACATCGTCGACAGTCCGCTGCATGTCGAACCAGGGGTGAGTGTGTAGGCCGTCAGCTTTGGCCGATAAGATCGCTAGCGAGGTAATCACGGTACGCACATAGCCAAGCAGGTTAGACCACGGAGACCTTCACGTGAGACTATTGGTGGGAGGGCATTATAAAATAGCATAGTTATCCCTGAAATATTGCTATAAGTGTAGGTAGTAGTACGAATTACGATGTACAACTGCGCGTGTGACAGTAAGACTTCCTCGTACCTTAAATATTGACTTGATTGGTTACTAGCCGAAGCTGACAAAGGATGCGGCGTTGAAATATGCCGGTGGCAACGTCAACAATAGAAGATTTCCTAAATCAAATGTCAGGTAAGCCTGATAAGGTTGGTGAGCGTTTACTGCGTGGAAGAGCTCTACGAGAGCTGGTGCTACGAGCATTCTGTTTGTGCTAGCTTCGTTTTTTATTCATCCACATGCAGAAATACTTGTCCTTGGGCATGCCCTCTGTCGCCTGCAACCAATCAGTAAACCGGTGTACAATGCCTGCGGCCTCGCAGCGGGGTGGGGAGGATTCTCACTCACGGCTACTCAAGTCTCCGTACGCGGATTTGAAATGGGTTAGTGTCAGTCATCATGGACTGCCACTGTACACCTTGTCTACCCTAAAAGGGGCCAGTTGCGACGCCGAAGGATTGATTTAGATCTAAAATACGTGGCTAACTAACTGGTCAAGAAAATAAAAATTGCGTCCGCTACTAATGATATATACAGGCGACAAAGTGGAAGAGTGTGTTTTTCTTGTAGCTTGCATGTTGTAGGTTGATGAGGAAGAGGTAACTGTTGATGACAGTGGACTTTGTGTAAGAGGCAGCAGACGGAATGGTGGGTCAGGGAGCATGGAAAAGGGGCCCAAAGGACTCGTCAGGCGGATCGTGCGAGACAACAGAGTTGATGCGGTCCACGTGTACGAACTCTCCGCATGTTCCATGATGGATGCGGGACGTCTTGGCGCCTCCAGAAAAAAACTTTACACGGAACGTCTTAGGGAAATGTCAACGGCCCACGCACTCAACCGCATTGCAGATAGACATGAGAAAATTTCGAGAAGCCTTTTTCAGGATACGATTTTTTATGAAGGGTCTGAGCGCAGCCGTGGAGCGTGACCGAGTAAACTTCCAGAGGGCACCTAGAGCGATAAGCGAGATTATCCAACCATGAAGTCGAGCAGTGGCGCGGAAGCCCTGTTCAGCTGCGGAACAATCACGGTCCGAGGGTGAAACGCATGTACGACAGCAGCAAAGAGGAACACGCCGCGACCCGTACGGAGTCTTCTGATCGACCACTCCATTGGCAGCTGGTTTTTGGTTGTGTTACGGATGCGAAAAAAGCTTACAGAGGAAAGAAGAGACTAGTAAATATTTAACCAAAATTTGGCACCGCGACCATTCATAATGGTGGAGAGAGAACTAAAAGGGACAACACATCGACTGAGATAATTATTGACCACTGCTGGATCATCGATATTGGGCATACGGATTGATTCCTGTAATCGAGTTGATTGAGCTTCGCAGATGAAAAGGTAGGAATAGTGCTTCGACAGAGGCAGGTGGACTTCAATATTTAGTTGGACTTGAAGTTACTTTGCGTCGGGGCTGGGGAATGTGCCGATGACGGCTTTATCATACCGTTGTACCTTACTCCGGTGACAACCATGTCCGACGGTAAGGTTTCTGGTACATCCTGCAGCGAACCAGCTGATCTCTAGCTGGACTCTAAGAGTGAAGAAGGTTGTGAGGGGGACATATCCAGTGATGAGATCGGTGAGCACCGTGAATGAGAAAGTTTTTTATGCCACCGATTACACAGGTAATTAGAATTCAGGAGGAGATTCCGCTTGAGACTAACCGAGGAGCGCGATTAAGTACGGATCTGAAACTGCCCAGAAATAGTGTCGCCTATTAGATCACGAACAGGTGCGTGGCACATGGAGTGTTTTGTTAGGTTTCGGGCAAATTTGTCCTCAGAAGTGAGAAGGATTAATAAATAGTAGCTGGCTTTTTACGATTCGGTAGATCATTATAATAAAATACGCTAATAGAAGGCCATGTACACACCTTACTCTCAAAAAACCAACGTAACACAATTTGGTGTTTTTCTTCTCTTCCACTTGTGCCTGTATTTAGGCTTTCCTAGAAAATGTCAGCCTCATTTAACTAATAATTTTCCTGTGCATTTATTCTTGTCATCATTAACAGAAGATAAATTGGCGAACATACGCTTTTTTTCGATAAATTCTCGTCAGGCCTCTACGTTTATATGGTAATGAAATAAATAAACTAGGGTGGTTGGTGGAGAGATGAAGTCTCAGACCTGTTTACAATTACCCATGACTAAGGATTCCCGATGGAATCCGAAACGTCAGGAAAATTAAGTACTTGTTCCAGTGATCGCATCTTCTACTTCGGAACTGCTGCCTGGAACTCGTATATTCTGCTCTATTGGCCATCGGCTCTTCGGTGGGAAACTTTTGCCCTTCGAGAGTCATCTACTTATGCGCAGATCAGATTCCTGCACAGGTTTCTCGATAATAATGTGCTACCGAAGTGTGTTTCTAAAAGACCTCCAGTTAATACAGAGTTAGCGAGACGCAAAGTATTCAAGCACGGCCTAGAGATGATCCGAGTGATCCTTCAAGACTGTCACGTGAGGCTTCGCAAGTTCTGTCAGAGGATCGACGAAGAGAAGGCAAAGTGCTCTGAGTTCATGGGTGAGAATGGCACACAACTGCTCCAGCAGAGGGTGGCCGAACAAGCCCGCGACCACAAAGCGAAACGAGAGGCAGCATTGGAAATTAATTTTCGCAAGCTACTTCACCCGAATTCATCCAAAGATGACAAATTGGTGCACAATCTGTCATCCAAGAAGCTCACGGAAGAACAAATGCAGGCGTTAAGGCATGAAGCTTCATTCAACACAGCTGGTGCCAGACCTGCCAACATGGTTGCTGCTGTAGAATAAGTTCTGAGCCAAACAGAGACCCCTTCTCTGCGCATGTCTCAGACCTGTTTATGATAACCTATGACTGAGGATTCCCGACGAAATCCAAAACGTCAGGAAAATAAAGTCCTTGTTCCAGTGATCGCATCTTCTTCTTCGGAGTTGGGGGAGTTGAGGTCAGACTGTCAATCTCTAGACCGCTCGGCGTCCACGACCGCTGATAAGGTGTGCGTGGTTGGATTTAAGACTTGGTCGTCTCTGCGGGGCCCATTTCCGAGGCCTGTGATCCACCGTGGCCGGTCGTGTTACCTAGTTTCGCCCATGGCAACTGCGGCGCCGTGACGAAATTCTTTTGGGCACATAGCACCGGTCTGTGAAGTCTTATGGTGGCCGCCTCTGTCGTCGCCAACAAACGCTGTCCGAGGAATTTTGAGTAGCTTGAAGGCACCTTGTCAATCACTTGGAAGGCCTCTTTGGCATACACGTGGTGGTCTGAGTCGACAAGGTGCGTTAGAATTTAACTGTTTACACCTTTAAGTTGGCCCTTATCTAAGCATGTTGGTATATGTTCCCTTACACGTTTGGACAAGCGCCGGCTCGTGCGACCAATAAAATTAACATTAACAGTATAAGTTTTATTAAAGCTAGAAGCCAACGTCGAAGTTAGTGACATTATTTGGAATACCAGGTGCATATGAGTACTAGTTACGCCACAAAGCGAGCCGACCGTCAGCAGTGTCATGCAATGCGACGAGGCGATGTATATTGAAAGAATATTCAAGTAAAGTTATTTAGCAAAACAACGCCTATTTAAGAACATATAGTAGGTATTTAAGTATTTTATTGTGAAAACACTTCATTACCCGCTGTTGCCATTCATGCTCGAAAGTCTGCATGACATAATTTTCATAACACAAAATCAGCATAGCGCCAATACAAGGACCTGCTTTGTTTTGCTTAATAGGCGGATCTGGCGTGTCTTATATTTCAAAGAAAATGCCATATCTTCCACCATTATTATTTCCTCCGCAAACGCTGATCTCAAAACTGCGGACCACGGCTTTACTTTCTGCAGTCATTTCGTTAATACGTTTCCGAAGCTATTCCTTACGGTTGCAACTTACCCCACGTGATTCTTTTGACTCCGAACGAACCAATATTATTATATTATTCCGAAATATTGTAGCCTGTGTTGTCAGTCGACGCTCGTAGGCAGACCTACAAATTTGTATGTGTTTATGTTTCATATTCCGTGGGTAATTTGCGATCTTAAAGATACAAGAACACTTTCAATGATGGCCGTATCTTGCCTCGTTTTAATGCCAGGTTGTCTTTGCAAAATGTCATCGAAAATGGTGATCTAGGAAACTGATATCGTAGCTGCACGTTCTCTTTTTCTTGAGTAAATACGTGTACGTATTAATAAACAGATCACTCCCAAACACTCTCACGCCTGATTGCTTGTATCCACGCACGATGACGGCATCATCTAAGGTGTAACTTGCAATCCAGATGGCTCAAAATAAAAGCCTTTTGCTTCAATTTCATCAAGTGTTCTGTTGGTTGACGGCGGTTCTTCCAGGATGTCCGACGCCGTAGAAACGAATGTCCGAGCACATACACCATACAGTAGAATTCGATAATCTAACGGTATTCTGATTAACTCCCTCATTAGCACAAGTAACCAAAAATGAACTGGAAAGTCGGCACAGTCGTACAGTCGTACATTCCTTATCTGTCTGATGAAGACCTGGTGAGCCAGTGTCGAAAATTCACCCAGTAAACAACATCTTTCCAAAAGAACTTCTTCTGACGAAGTAACCAAAAATATTCGTTGTATACGTATAGATTCGAAAAATCCTTAAAGTGTGCTTCTAAAATTCATGCATTTAGTTGAATCAGTCAGCCAAAATAATTTAAACTTGACGTAAACAGATAACGATTTATTTTTTATAGTATTGTTTCCTTATGCTCAGAGACTGATTCAATAAGTTTTGTTAAGGTTAGTGTTGATCAGGAAGACTCGCGTGAAGCTTTCTTCAAAGATACCAAAGGCATGCATCTCTGTGGATGCATTTCAAAGGAATAGTTTAATACAGCTGTACCTGCCTGAAAGGCATCTAAGGATATATATATATATATATGAGAAGGCAAGGCGATCACAGGAACCAAGGATTTAATGTCCTGACGTTTCGGAATCAGACAAGCTTCCATTGTCAAAGGTGGTAAATGCACGAACGTTCACAGTATTTATAGGTAAAATTTAGCTAGGCATGGGGATGACTGTTGTCATGCGGCTGCGGGCTCGTCTTATCCGGGGGTGGTGGCGTTGGCGGGATAATTGCCATTGATCGGGTGCGCATCGTTCGTAGGTTGGGCCCGGCCGACGTCATGTCGCGTTCACACCTTCCCCTTGAGGTGCAAATTGCGGTTGCCATGTTCGCGTTGACTTCTCGGTTGCTAGCGGCCTGGCAGTCAACGTCACCGTCGTCTCTCATCGGCGTGGGCTCGTGTTCACCCGCGTTCCCATCCTGTTGGCCATCTCGCAGGATTGTGGTCGAAACAGCCTGTCCCCCATTCGTGTTTGCGTCGGGTGGTCCTACGCCCTCGTTTGTGCTGTCGGCTGGTGCGTCTGGTCGGCATTCCTGCCTGTGGTTCTGCTTCCTGTGCTTTTCCCGTAGACTTTGGTAGGCAACTGGTAGCGTCACACACCGATTAATGGAGCTACTTGTGGTATACCAGGCTT
>JAYGXS010001420.1:0-14014 GCA_036362985.1 Ligula intestinalis
TGCGGCTCTCCAGTCCAATAGACCAATGACTTCTCAGCCTACTATTCCTATATCTGTTCGTAGTCCCGATAGGGTAAATGCTCTCGCTAATCCTCCCCTCCCACAAACCTGGCCTTACACACACTAACGTCAGTGCACACGTTGTCCCTGCCTCCCAGATGTCAATTCATAGTCCCATAACCGTCAGTACACCTGCTATCCCTTCCTCCCGAATGCCTAGTTATAGGCCTATAAAAATCAGAGCACCAATTAGCCAATCCCTCTTGATGTCGGGACCAACAATGCCCGCCGCTCCGTCGTCTACTTTGATAAAATTTAGTCTCAATACATTCTCTGTCCAACAATCGATAATTTTCGCTGCCTCTAACTCGGCAACAAGTTCATCAAGAATGTCGCCAACACCGTCGAAAGCGTTTAGGCAGAGCACTTTCCCTACACAACCTAGCTCCTCCCTTGACCGTAGGAGCCATATTATTCCCCCGTATAGTGCGTTATTGAACACGCCGGGGCTGAACCACGAAACATTTAATGTGCATGGCAGTAACCCAAACTGGTATAGTTTTAAATCTTATCCGAGTTGCCCTAGTTCGCTGTCTGTGCATCTAATGATTGCAGAGGTCTTTGAACTAGCGTCAAAGATTCGTCTTGCGCGTGACCAGCACAGGAAAACTTGCGCCTTGAGCGAGTCAAACTCAGCGAAGTCTGTTGCACAACTGTTTCGTCGTAGGTCATCCGCAAAACGAGGAATTGAAATACCCCCATTTCTTAATGAAAATAAAACATTTGTACTAGATGAGTCTGATAAGGCTGAATTATTCAATGCTTTCTATGCGAAGCATTTTACGACAGAATCCGAACCTGTCCCGTCGTTTCAACCATACTCAGACAATACTCTCGGAAACATTGATTTCTCCATAGAATTAATTCGTAGGCAGATAATTTGTCTAAAACTCGCACTCTTCGGGAACTGATGGTATCCCCAATTCAGTTATCAAAAGAGTGTCGACATTTCCCAAATTACTTAGCCATATATTTTCAGTCTATCTCTTAAATGGTTACTTTCCTGACACTTGGAAGACATCCATTATTCTTCCAGTCTTTAAATCAGGATCTCGTTCAGACATAAATAACTACCATGGTGTTCATAAACCCCGGCCCTAGCTTAGCTTCTGAAGCAGATAACTTGAAATAAAATTCTCGATTTTTGCCTAAAAAAAGTTTTCTACCTGGAAGATCATGCGAAACGTGTCACGCCACTTCCCTACGTAACGAGTGGCAATCCGTCCTTGTTATCTACTTTGACCTGAGCAAAGCCTTCGACAAGGTACCGCACAGACGGCTTCCTGTCAAATTGGAAACCATTGGCATCTGTCCCCCTCTCCTCGACTTCATTGGTTCCTACTTGCGAAACCTGCCACTTGGAATTCCTTAACCTGGTTCCTTCACTTCGTAATGAACAGCAATCAGTCATCGTGATTTACTTTGACCTTAGCAAAGCTTTTGACAAGGTGCCTCATAGGCACCTTTGAGTAAAACTGGAAGCCCTAGGCATCAGGCCTCCCCTCCTCGATTTCATTGCCTCCTACCTGTCTAACCGCAGCCAGAAGGTAATAGCTACTCGATGCTTCAGCCGATCACGAGTGGTGTATTACAAGGCACGGATTTAGGTCCCCTCCTTTTCATTCTTTACATAAATGAAATTTCAACAGTGCTAAATTATTCGGAAAATTTCATTTATGCTGATGACCTTAAGTGTACTTACTCATTTTCTAAGGACACGGCCAGTAGTTGTGTTGATAAAGTTAACGCAGACTTGCGTAATCTCTCAAGTTGGAGAGCTACATTGCAGATGGAGTTTTCTCCATCAAAATGTAGTTTCTTGAGTTTTGATCCCGCAAGGCTTCCTGGACCCATTATCTTCCAAAATAGTCCACTGTTAGAAAGATCTACGATAGAGGATTTGGGTCTTACTTACACGAATAAGCTTGCATTATCGCCTCATGCAGATCGAATTTCTGCCAAGGCCGCACATATATGTGGGTTTATATCGCATAACTTTTTCCTTCCAGAAATGAAGTTAAAACTATACCGCATGTTTGTTCTTCCTATACTAGAATACGGCTGCCCGCTTTTTGGCCTCATGACCCAGCATGACCGTGGTCAGATTGAAAAGGTTCAGCGAGTTTTCACTCGTTAAATATTTTCTTTGTCTGGGTCTGGTATGTGTTATACAGATAGATGTCAATTAGCAAACATTAAATTTCTTTGGATAAGAAGACTCGAAGCTCGTCTATGCTTTCTGTTTCGCGTTAACAATAGTCCTTATCTCCCACAAATTAACGCTCTCCTTCCAGTTGACCGACCTTACACCACTCGTAACCCTTCCATGATAATTTTACCACCCCGTAGCTCCACATCTAACCGTTCTCGCTTTTTTACCTCCAAGTATGCTTTTAGTTGGAACAACCTTCCTCTCGATATTAGACTTTCTTCTACACTGTCGATTTTTAAAGGCAAATTATATAAGCATTTAAATTTAGAGGAAATAAAGTCGTTACTGTCTGTTGCCTTTCCAAACACGCAAGTTGTAGATTTTGAAAAGGGTCCTCCTGGCATTTGAAGCACTTCCCAGGATACTAAAATGGTTTCTAAATATAATCGCATTTCCCTCTGCAGAGTCAAGCATCACTTCGAAGGGCTGCGAATTCTTCTCCGTTTTTGCAACCTTCGCTGTGGTCTTCGCAATTGGCTCTGGAATCTGGTGGGTCACAACTCGATGATGTTGCCTTGAGTTCTACTGCCTTCATCTGCCTTCTGGATGACCCTTTCCTAACCCAACGATATATTATTTTTTCCCATGACCATAAACGTCCCGAACACTCAACATCAGGTCCTAAACTAACCACATCAAACCCCTTTACCTATTAAGTCACTGTAAGTCACTTTATTAAGGGAAGAAGGCTTTCGCCCTTGAGCTCCCTATTCATAACCAAAATCGCATAATAGGTCCACCGTAACAATAGTACATAATACAAATGTACAAATGTAGGCTTAACATCAGCGATAAGTGTGAGCCAGTTTCAAGGTGCTGCTACTGACACTTTGTTCATTATATCTGCCACAGTTTCTCAGCAAATGAGAATCAAGTTTGTGTTTTAAAATATCAACAGTATCTGAGAGGACCACATCTTCCGGGAGTCCGTTCCATGCTCCAATGACCCTCTGCGAGAAGGCGTTTCGTCGAACGTCGATACGGACCGGTTTCCTCTGTAGTTTAAAAGGATGACCTCGCAGACAGTTTTTTCTCCTAAAGTTTTTTTGAACTCGGTGGCCCGCTGAACTCATCCACCGATCTAGGAGTTTTTTTACTGCCAATGACAATTATTTTATAAGAGTTCACTGCTTATCATCATTATTTTCATTTTCACGATAGCACTCAGGTTGTAACGACAGGGCCCCTTGGACCTTAAATATACAAATATACAAATTATTATTAACCGCAGCCAGAAGGTCCTAATAGGTAAAAGTTACTCCACTTCTCAGCTGATCACGAGTGGCGTTTTTCAAGGCATTGTCTTGGGTCCCTTACTTTTTATTCTATACATAAACTAAATTTTGAATGTTCTTAAAAATTTACACAGTCTCCTTTATGCAGACGACCTCAAATGCATATATTCATTTTCTGAGCACAGGGCAAGTATATGCGTTGATGAAATAAATGTGGACCTACTTACACTCTCACGTTGGAGTGCTACCTGGCAGATGGAATTTTCTCTATTTAAATGTAATTTAATGTGCTTTGGTCACGCCATACTTCCTCGTCCCCTAGTCTTTCCAAATGCTCCACCTTTAGAACGATCCACCATAAAAGACTTAGGTCTAAGCTACACAAATAAACTAGCATTTTCGCCTCATGCTGATCGAATATCTGCGAAGGCTGCACAGATATGTGGTTTTATATCGCACAATTTTCTCCTGCTGGAAACAAAGTTAAAAATTTATCGCATGTATGTTCTACCCATACTAGAATACTGCTATCCCCTCTTTGGTCTAATGAATGCTTCGGACCGCAGTAAGATTGGAAATGTACAGAGGGTATTTACTCGCAAAATATTTGCTCTTCCTCGATCCACTAATTCTTATACAGAGAGATGTCCGTTAACGAACATGACAATTCTTTGGGTCATAAGACTCGAAGCTGACCTCTGTTTCCTCTCTTTGCGTTAAATCTACCCCTAACTTTCCACGAATCAACGCTCTCTTTACCGCAGATAGACCTTATGCCACTGGTAATTCATCCAGGATTATTACACCCCCCTTAAGCTCCACTTCGAACCATTCTCACTTCTTTGCCTCCAAATATGCCTTCCTCTGGAATAATTTTCCGCTCGAATTTAGGCTGCCGTCTAACTTAGCAGTTTTTAAAGTCAAATTAAGTAAACACTTCACTTCGGAAAGTATTAAGTCCTTGTTATCCGTCTTCTTCCCAAACACACATCTTTTGGACTTTGAAAAGGGTCCGCCTAGTATCTGAGGTGGTTATGTTTATATCAAATTTTTTTCCATATATGTCTATTTTCCTTTCTCCTTTGAGTGATATTTGCAACGGTGTTTCGTCCACTACTCTGTCCAGTCATCATTGTCGTATTCTCCATTCTCCGTTTTCCAAATCTGACGATAGGCTTCATGGTCTTTAGTCATGCTCGTGGCGGTTCTGCTATTTTCGCCAGCTCGTCGCTAAACTCTGCAGTCTACAAGGTCACATGTCCGGCGTTTCGTTGATGATGAGTGACCTTTGAAGCAGTTTTTTCTCCTATGTTTTGCTTTTTTTAAGCGGGGGTTCGCTTAACTCCGTCCCATCTTAAATAGTAGGAGTTTTTTTCACTGCTTTAGCCTTAGTTCACAATGCGTTGACTACTACTTAAAAATGACGATATGTTGGTGAATATGAATAAATCTACCAACGCTACTAAACGCTCTCGTTGTCCATGTGGTTGTTTCATGGAGAGCAGCATTTATCAACTTTGTATTTATTTTTCCACAGCACATATATTGCAATGACGTGGCTCTCCGGGCCTTAAATATAAAAAAATATTTATTTATTTATTTAAAGGAATTTTTCCTAAGTATCCCTCAACATACTGATACTGAACCCATTGACGAACACGAAAAAGAGGATGGGTCCGAGTAATGAACCTTGAGGGACTCCGCTCTAGATGACTGTCGGCCTTGAATTTTGTCGTCCTACACACACCGTTCGGGAACGACCAGCGACGAAATTCTCAATCCACGTATGAATTCTGCCTCCGATAACCATAAGTATCAACTTATGCGGGAAAGGTTGGTGTGGGACACTGTCGAAGGCCTTCTTGAAATTTACGTAGGCCGTATGTACGGTTTTGTTTGCATCAGGTGCCCCTGTCCAGCTTTGCATCGTGTAAAGCACGTTTTTTTACAGGAGACATACCCCTAGGAAAGCCATAGTGTTTATTAGACAAAATATTGTGAGTTAAGCTAAAAAATAACAATAAACTTTGGCTATAAAATAGCAGAGGCTATTAGACTGTCATCTCGCAGTAAAAACCCACCAATTTATGTCAAGTTTTTTTTCACATATTGAAATAGATGCAATTTTTAAACAGCAAAGGCTTGTTTTCAAATATCTAAGGAAAACAAAGTATTGCCTCTATCATGATCTCACTCCAATGGAGCGAAGAATAGCGTCAAGTTCTTCTGATAAATTCGTGAATTCACCGCAACTGGATCAAGTTCCTGGTCGTAGCCCTAGGAAGCCTAGCGATCCATGTACTCTTATTCCTGGCAAACCTAGATTACTGCTCCCCAGAACAGCAACTGTCTAATCCCCCTCAAGTCACCAGACATCCCCATCTACTTCCAACTTAGATGCTTCCCCAGTTGCCATAGCTTGTTATTCTGGTAGCCCTCCTAGAAATTCTGAAAAGCCCTCTACGTCAGGTAGATCAATGGCTTCGATACTCAATCAGAGTCCTCCCAAACCTTCTTTTAAATCACCCAATTAAGGTTATCAGAACGGTGGGATCCGGAACTCAAGTGCGAGCATGCAGCCTTCCCAAACACAATTTAAGCTTTTACAACAGAAAGATAACGAACATATAGGTTACACTACTTATCACAATTATCTTACTGGGTCAGGCTTTCCACCGCTTAATCCTCATAATTTTCTTACCTCGCCCACCAGCCTCTATTTCCCATCTTGGTTTTCCCAATTTTCTGGTACCTATCAGCAAGCTCACCACGGAACTAATCCCTATGGCCCATCGATCTCACAGAGCTTTCTTCCTGGAGCCTTTAGCTATCCCCCTCAGCTTTAAATGTTAATTTTCTTGCTCCAGTTGATGACTTTTCTCCAAACTTCCAACCAAATTACCCACCTCCAAATTTTTAATACTAAATAAAGATAACCCTAGTTCAATTACCCAAGATACACTGGATATCATCTTGCTTAATGCAAGATCTGTTTAAAATAAAATGGCTCAACTTAGAGCTATTGCGTTCGAGCTGAAGCCAGATGTTATATGTATAACAGAGTCGTGGACCCATCCACATATTTCCGATACTTTACTCATAATAGGCGCGTATGATTTCTACCGTCAAGACCGCTCTATTAAGCGTGGTGGTGGTTGTCTTCTCTATATTAAAGCTATTTTTAAGCATTTCCCGTTCGACCTAGATGCTAAGTCATTCTCGGACAATTACTGCTTTGCATCCATTATCCTGTCTCGACGTCAAAAGGCGATTATCGGATGCATTTATAGTCCCGTAAATTATCGTCGGAAGATGATGAAATCTTTGCGAAACATTAAAGGCTGATTTCGGAGTCCACCTTTTGATGCTTAATTTATCGCTGAGGATTCCAACTTTCTCGAAGGTGATTGGTCATTGAACTGTTGCCCATCAAGATTTCAGCCCTTCCTAGATACCATCAATTTTTTAAACTGGTCTCAGTTGGTCTGTTCCCCAGCAAGGGATCAGCTTATTTTAGATTTAATTTTCACGAATGACATTTCCCCTTTTTTGTTGACTACAATCAGAACCTATTCCCAAGTGACCATACTTTGATCCATTGTTGCCTTCCGCTTGCTTCGGAGAAAAATTATAGCATCATTCGTACCTATCGTGCATTTGACCTAGCTGATTTTAGTTTAATGAACTACTTTGTAAACTCACTAGAATGGCAGGAGATTTCCTTCACGAACAGTGAATTAATTCTCGGTGACATATTAATGGCAATTTCAAATGGCATTATGGAATTTGCGCCGATCAAAAATGTTAAGCATTAAACTTCGGACCATTGCCTTGACTGAAGAAATTGCAAAGATAGTTGAAAGACCAGTCTACGAGCTTATTATCTTTGCACCTAAGAATCGCAGAGATTTTTGAATTAGCGTCTAAGATTTGGCGTGCACGTGACAAACAGAGGGAATCTTGCCCAATCTGTTAGTTAAACTCTGCAAAATCCATTGCCCAACTGCTCCCTCGTCGGTCCTCCACTATATAAGGTCACGAAATCTCCCCGTTACTGAATGAAAATAAAACCTTTGCGCAAGATGAATCTGAGAAGGCTGAACTGTTCAATGCATTCTTTGCAGAGCACCTTACGACGGAATCTGAACCGGTTCCGTCGTTTCAGCCATGCTCAGTTAATACTACAAGTACCATAGATTTATCAATAGAAGTACTTCGTAAGCACATTATCCGTCTGAAAAACTCGCACTCCTCGGGAACTGACCGCATTCCGACCTCAATTATAAAGAAACTATTCAGCTGTCCCCGATAGCTTATTCATCTTTTCTCAGCTTATCTTCTAAACGGCTTCAATCCTGACTCATGGAGGATATCTGTTATTCTTCCAGTCTTCAAGTCAGGATCTCGTTCGGACGTAAATAACTGCCGAAGTGTTCTTAACACCCCGGCCCTAGCCAGACTTCTGGAAAAGATAATTTTTAATCAAATTCTCGATTTTTGTGCAGAAAATAAACTATTAAGCGCCCCACAGCCTGGATTTATACCTGGAAGATCATGCCAAACCAGTTACTTGCTATTTCCTTAACCGAAATACTTCACTTCGTAATGGGCAGCAATCAGTCATTATGATTTACTTTGACCTCAGAAAAGCTTTTTAAACGGTCCCGCACAGGCGTATTCTAGTTAAACTTGAAGTCCTAGGCATCAGGCCTCCTCTTATCGATTTCATTGCTTCCTACCTGTCTAACCACAACCAGAAGGTCTTAGAAGGCGAAAGCTACTCGATGCCTCAGCCCATCATGAGTGGCATTTTTTAAGGCACGGTTTGAGGTCTCTTCCGTTTCATTCTTTACATAAATTAAATGTCAATAGTGCTAAACAACACGGAAAATTTCATTTATACTGATGACCTTATGTGTATTTACTCATTTTCTAAAGACACGGGGAGTAGTTGTGTTGATAAAGTTAACGCAGACTTTCGTTCTCTCTCACGTTGTAGCGCAATATAGAAGATGGGGTTTTCTCCATTTAAATGTACTTTCATGTGTTTTGATCCCACAAGGCTTCCTAAGACCCATTAGCTTCCAAATTAGTCCACTGTTAAAACGATCTACGATAGAGGATTTCGGTCTTACTCACACCAATAAGTTCATGCAGATGGAATTTCTGCCAAGGCCGCACAGATATGTGGGTTTATATCGCATAATTTTCTCCTTCCAGAAATGAAGATAAAACTATGCCACATGTTTGTTTTCCCTACACTAGAATACTGCTGTCCGCTTTTTGGTCTCATGACCCAGCATGATCGTAGTTAGATTGAAAAGATTTGGCGAGTTTTCACTCGTAAAATATTTTCTCTTCCTGGGTCTGGTATGAGTTATACAGATATACGTCAATTAACAGACATTAATTTTCTTTGGGTAAGAAGACTCAAAGCTGGTATATGCTTTCAGTTTCGTGTTAACAATAGCCCTAATATTCCACAAATTAACGCGCTCCTTCCGCTAGACCGACCTTTTGCCATTCGTAACTTCTCCATGATAATTTAACCACCCCGTAGCTCCACATCTAACTGTTCTCGCTTTTTTTTCTGAAAAATATGCTTGTTATGGGAACAACCTTCCACTCGATATAAGCTGTCTTCTAAACTTTCAATTTTTTAAGGCAAATTACATAAGCATTTAAGTTTGGAGGAAATAAAGTCAGGTCAGGTCATGTTATATTGAAAGAAATATAGGTAAATACCTTTGAACTTCCTATTGGTACAGTTTTTTCAATGCATTTGATCTGCAGAACATTTCAGATCAGTGGCGTTGCCAAAAATTTGAGGGCCGACAGTGAAAAAACTCCTTAGGCATTGTTCAGAAGTCTAGGGTTTTGAATGCCATTTGAGAGATTTAAGGAGAAAAACTGTCGCCTGGGGGAGGGGGGGGGTGCAGGGTATATTCGAAGCGGATGGCCTGTGCTAAGAGTGTTTGAAGCATGTCAGGGAGAGTCCATCGCGGTTTTCGCCATAATACCAAGGGTCCCACGAAGAGAAGGTTGCGGAGGTCACGCGAACCTCATCGAGTGTCGGCGATGCGCCCATCGTGAACCCTTGTTGGTTTAACGAGTCTGCCTGCTAATTGACAGAAGAAATATAATCGGTAGTTTTCTAAACAAACATATTACTGAAAATTAGCGAGTAGTATGTTTTTTTATAATGTGATTATTCCACAATTTGCATTCGGCAATTAGCAGTTTATTTTCGGGGGCTCAGTGGCTATTTGTTTTAACTTAATAGTGTCGTAAACATGCCTACAGATGCGTCTGACGTGTGCTCAGATGGCGACATAACAATGTCCGCGGGCAGAGCATTCCAGGCCTGAATTGGGAAAAGTTTTACAAATCCGCGTAGTCTCGGATCACAACGTTTGGTGGACTCGAAGCTTGCAATTCTTGTTATTCTTAACTAACATTTTACTGAGAATCAGTGAGTAATATGTATATATATAATTTCGTTCTCGCCATATCCAATTTTAGTGGGCATTTCGGGTGTGAAAATCTAAATTTCTCTTGAATGCATCCACAGATGGGGACATAACAATTTCCCCGGGGAGTGCATTCCAAGCTTCAACTACTCTATTACCAACGAAGAACTTGCGTGTGTCTAGTCTGGCCCCTGTTAGGCGTAGTTTGAAGAGATGCCCTCTTAAGTTGGTCGTTGTTGCTAACTCGAAGAAGTCGCCAGGTAGAAGACAGCATTCCTGCCCGCGCTATATACGAAATGCTTGTATCAGATCGCCACGTAGCTGTCTGTAACTTAACGGAAATAGATCGAGATTAGCTAAACGTCTTTCGTAGGGTAAAAAGCTCTGACCGGTAACCAGTTTGGTCGCGCGCCTTTGGACCGTCTCGAGGGAATTTCGGTCTGTCGCGGTCCAGGGTTTCCATGCTTGGATTGCGAACTCCAACTTCGGCCGCACAAATGTTCCAAAGACCTTAGCAAAGCAGTCTTTATCGAAGGCACAGAAAGCCCTTTTGACAAGATACAGGACGGACATCGCAGACTTGGCTACTTTTGCGCAGTGCAGCGAGGGCTTAAGAGACGTAGATATCCATACTCCCAAATCTTTCTGTGCGTCGACTTCTTGCAGTTGGATGCCATTTAGGCTGTAAACCATGGGGTTCTGAGAGCTGGGTCGGCCAACTCGTAGGATACTGCATTTTTTCTCGTTAAACGGCAAAAGCCAGTCTTGAGACCAAGTTTGAAGACGGTTTAGGTTTAGCTGCAAATGTTCTTCGTCAGCTGAATTTCTGATGACGTTCCAAATCTTAATGTCATCGGCAAACATAGCCACATCGCAGTCCAGTTCACGGACGGAGTCATTGACGTATATAATGAACAGTTTAGGGCCAAGGACAGAGCCTTGGGGGACATCGCTCTCGACTGCAACGTCTGCCGACTGCTGGTCACCAATATGGACAGTTTGAGAGCGACCAAGTAAGAAGCTTTGAATCCACTTCAGCAGATTTCCTCGAACACCTATTTGGCTGAGTTTGTGCAGAAGTCGTTGATGTGGGACGCTATCCAAAGCCTTCTTGAAGTCGATGTAGATTACATGAAGCGGATTTACTCAATCAACTGCCCGAGTCCAGCGTTCCAAACAATGGAGCAGGTTCGTCACGCAGGACCTGCCTCTGCGGAACCCGTGTTGCGCATCCGATAGAAGGTTATGCTGCTCTAAGAAACGCATCAGCTCTCGTTTTACTACTTTTTCCATAATCTTGCAACGGATCGAAGTGAGGCTGATTGGTCTATAACTGTTTGCAGAAACCTTTCTGCCGCCTTTATACAACGGTGTGATCCGTGCGGATTTCCAATCGGCGGGTAAAAACCTGCGTTAAACGAGGTACTTAAAAGCATAGAAAGCGGTTTGGCTAGCTCCCCAGCAAGTTCTTTCAGAAATTCAGGCGAGATGTCATCGGGACCGGATGATTTCGAGTCGTTTAGTGCCATTAACTCCTGAAGAACGGTTGCTTTGGCGAAGGCCACATTTTCAATCTTTGGACCATCATCTAAGCCATAGTTTGGAGGAATGAATCCGATTTCAGTTGTAAAGTTCGATTTGAAAAATTGTGAAAGATGCTCAGCTTTTGCTCCATCCTCACTCATTTCTGTTCCATCGCTAGCCTTCAGAAGGGGAACTGGGTCCCGGTTTCGTGTGGTCTTTCTTAAGTAGCCATAAAATAGCTTCGGATTTTTAACTGCCCGGTTGAGTAAATCTTTTTCAAAGTCTTTGCGCGCTTTGAAGATAAGTCGCTTCACGAGGTTCCTCTGCGTTTTGTATGCATTTAGGGATACCGGATTTCTGTCTGCTCTATACTTTCTAAACAATCTCCCCTTTTTATTTATCTCTTTCTTCAGCGCTTTAGTCAGCCACTGAGGTTTGTTGTTTAGCTTCTTCCGTGTAATCGGACAGTGGTTTCTCAGGAGAGTATGCAATAACTCACTGAACCATCCCCAATCATCAGCTTTATTGCCAGAAAAAACCAATTCCCAATTTATGTTGTTTATTTCGGCCTTCATTTGATCAAAGTCACCACGCCAAATATTCCTTCTAACCTTGGTGGGTTGTTTTGGTACCGAAAATATAGAATAGTCCCAATTTAGTATGATGTGATCAGTTTTACCTAGAGGTAGAGATTGCACCTCGTCGATGCTGTCCAGCGATTTCGTAAGTACCAGGTCTAGGCAGTTTGATTGCTGCCCCTCACGCACCCTGGTGGGAAATAGAACGTATTGACTGCGAGATGCATTAAGTGTCAGAGCTAGTAAACGCCAGTCGAATGCTTGCTCTGGGCCTCGTGCGTATGATGAACCCCAATCGATAAGCGGGGCATTGAAGTCTCCCATAATCAAGACGTCGGGCCGAGCAGCTAATCTCGCTAACTCTTCTAGTAGACCAGTGTCAGCCTCATGATCATATCTAGGCGGACGGTACACGGTCAGAACTTCCAGGCTGGGTGATTCCGGTACCTTTATAGTAAGCCAGATGGCCTCGGTGCTGCAATGAAACCGCTCTGTTTTTTCCGAGACTAGCAGCCCATATTTGACGTTAGTTATAATTCCTCCTCCTTGGGGCCCTCTTCTATCTCTCCGGAACAGATTAAAGCCAGGTAATGCCACTTCGCGGTCATCCACGTTTTCAGACAGCCAGGTTTCTGTCAGAGAGATAATGTCGGGAGAAAGGTCATATATCTGCACTTTTAGTTCATCTAACTTGGACAACAGACTCTGTGCGTTGGTGTAGAAGAATTTAAGTGACATATTTTTGACGAATTTTGTCTCGGTGGAATTTGAACTTTGTTTGACATCGGCTGTGTAAGCCACGCTCAGGCCATTGTTCGAAGTATTATCAGTTGGTTCAAGAACCTCATATTCCTGTGAATAATCTTCCCGTTCGAGATTACCAGGGTGGTCTCGCCATTTTTTCTTCTCGAAAGTTATTCTGCCACAAGTTCCCGACGTTTGAGCCGTTCCGCTAGAGAGTACTCCAGCTGAAAAAAACTTCTTTGTGTGACTGGCGAAGGCTGGTCTTTTTTGATAAGATCAGTTTAACGTGTTCGTTATTTTGTATCACAATTTTTAGAGGTCGTGGTCGCGGCGTACCTGTGGCCTCGTCAGGTTTTTTTCCGATCCGAAACGATTTCAGAACTGGAAATTCCAAACCTGGCTCGAAGAGATCATTTAGAACACGGTTGAAGGATGCCATATCCTCCGCGTTATGGTCTGAGCTGACTGAAGTACATTCTTCTAGGCCCTGGACAATAATACAGTGCTGTCGTCCCTGTGGGTGTTGGAAAACTTTTTCTACTGTGTTTGTCATATTGGCCTCTGTGTGACTCGAGCTCGGGATGGCCGATGTAGATGGTTCCCCAGCATGGGCCTCATTTCTGTTGCTATGTGTATTCGGGAAGCCAAACCCTTCGTTGTTGCGTGTCATTTCGGTGTTGGACACGGTCTCTAAGTTGGCCTCAGAATCCATGTCTGCGATCTGGGAGCTTGGGCTGGCAGTGGACCTCGAGCTTGGACTGGCTGGAGTCAATATTTCGCCAGTATTGACTTTGCTGTTTTCGCTAGGGGTGCTCGCGAGGTCAGGCATGGCAGATTTAGGCACCTTCACGCTGGGTGTTGGCACAGTCTTGCAATTTTTTATGAGAGCCTTAGGTTTTGGTGGTGGCCCAGCCGTCCCTTTTTTTGTCCACAGCGGGGGTGTTCGAATTAGCCTCCACTGTGGCTGCATGGTCAACTATGGGGGCCTGTACTTTAGGTATAGGTACACGCGTAGGTTTCTGAGGTAGTCTACACGTAAGCTCGGCAGCTGTCAGGTTTTCTGTTGACACGTGGGTCTGCTGGATAAAATCTCTCATGCCCTTCATTTCGTCTTCGAGTTTTTCCTTTGAAACAAGGGTCTGCAGCATAAACTCCTGCATATTTTTTACCACGTCGACAAGTTTATCAAAC
>JAYGXS010001421.1:3977-14012 GCA_036362985.1 Ligula intestinalis
CAGTTTTTTTTCTCTTGCACACTTTTTGAACATGGAGGCCCGTTGAACACTGTTTCCATTTTCACTGTAAGAGTTTTTTTTTAACTGCCATAATTTTTAGTTTTAAGTTCAAAATTACCTGCAAAACATTGCTAATGTAGCCCCAAACGGACAATTTCTGCTGACATTATTACGACTTTCTACGTCTACTTGCACATATTGCCAAATTACTTGTTGAATTTTTATTTTTTTCGAAATTAACTTTGTATAGATAGTGCCGTACTGGCGCTGAAAAATATAAATTCCAAATTCCGAACAAAATATAAATTCCAAAGAACTGACCCAAATTTCAACATAAACTCAGTGCAATTTTTCATTGCAGACAAATCTATTTGCTCGGCAATCAGATCAGGCTGAATACTGATGTCAGGCTGAAGACTGATATCAGTAATGATGTTTGCCTTTCGCAGACACCGTTTGGGTCTGGAATTCTGTGGCTTCCTACTGAATGAAAGTGTCGCCTTCATACTTTTCGAAGCAACAAGTAGACTTATCACGGAAAAAAGTAGGGAATTCAGATTAAACTAACTGTTCAAGCTTATATAAGTTGCTGAAAGCAAGACAGATGGTTAACGGAATGCTAGGTAAGAAGGCAGAGACCAAACCAACAAAAGGAATGGAAGCAGATTTTTCAAGCGTAAGAACTGGTACTTATGGATAATTTATATAAGAAAACGAAAGACTAATAGTCGTATCTTCTCTTAGATAAATCGATTTATATAAGACTGATGACTTAGCTGAAATTTCGAAACCGTCGGAAAATGATGAATATCTTTGCGAAATGTTTAGGCTGATTTCGGAGTCCGCCTTTGATGCTAAAGTTATCGCAGGGGATTTCAACTTTCCCGAAATTGATTGGTCATTGAACTGTTGTCCATCCAGATTTCAGCCTTTCCTAGATACCATAAATTTTTCAAACTGGTCTTAGTTGGTCTGTTCCTCAACAAGAGATCAGCATATTTTAGAGTTAATTCTCACGAATGACATTTCCCCCCTTTCCGTTGACTACAATCAGAACCTCTTCCCAAGTGACCATACTTTAATCCATGGTTGTCTTTCGCTTGCTTCTACGAAAAAGGCTAGCACCATTCGTACCTATCGTGCGTTTGACAAAGCTGATCTTAATTTAATTAGCAACTTTATGGACTCACTAGACTGGCAGGATCTTTCCTCCACGAACAGTGTAACAATTCTTGGTGACTTAATGATGGCAATTTCAAATAGCATTTTGGAATTTGTGCCGATCAAAAATGTGAAGCCTTATACTTCGGACCCCACAACTCCTCATTTTATTTTGTGTAGACTGAAGAAATTGAAAAGAGAGTTGAAAGACCGGTCTACGAGTTCATTATCTTTGTACCTTAGAATCGCAGAACTTTTCGAATTAGCGTCTAAGATTCGTCTTGCACGTGACAAACTCAGCGAGTTCAACTCTGCAAAATCTGTTGCCCAACTGTACCGTCGTCGTTTTTCCACTAAATGGGGTAACGAAATCACCCCTTTACTGAATGAAAATAAAACCTATGCATAAGATGAGTCTGAGAAGGCTGAAATGATCAATGCATTATTAGCAAAGCACCTTACGACGGAATCTGAACATGTCCCGTCATTTCAGCCATGCTCAGTCAATACTATCAGTACCATAGATTTCTCCATAGAAGTAATTCGTAAGCACATAATGCGTCTCAAAAACTCGCATTTCTTGGGAACTGACGGCCTTCCAAATTCACTTATATAGAAAGTATTCGGCTTCCCCCAATTGCTAAGTTATCTATTCTCAGCTTATCTTCTAAACGGTTTCTTTCCTGACTCATGGAAGACATCTATTATTCTTCCAGTCTTCAAGTCAGGATCTCGTTCGGACGTAAATAAATACCAATGTGTTCATAAAACCCCGGCCCTAGGCAAACCTTTTGTTAAAGATCATTTTTAATAAAATTCTCGATTTTTGTGTAGAAAATAAACTAGTAAACGCCTCATAGCATGGATTTCTACCTGGAAGATCATGCGAAACCTGCCACTCGGCATTCCTTAACCTGGTTACTTCACTTCGTAATGAACAGCAATCAGTCATCGTGATTTACTTTGACCTTCGTTAAGCTTTTGACAAGATGCCGCATAGGCGCCTTTTAGTAAAACTGGAAGCCCTAGGCATCAGGCCTCCCCTCCTCGATTTAATTGCCTCCTACCTGTCTAACCGCAGCCAGAAGGTCTTAGTAGGCAAAAGCTAATCGATGCCTCAGCCGATCACGAGTGGTGTATTACAAGGCACGGATTTAGGTCCCCTCCTTTTCATTCTTTAAGTCACTTTACATCAATAAAATTTCAACAGTGCTAAATAATTCGGAAAATTTCATTTATGCTGATGACTTTAAGCGTATTTACTCATTTTCTAAGGATACGGCCAGTTGTTGTGTTGATAAAGTATACACAGACTTGCGTACGCCCTCAAGTTGTAGCGTTACATGGCAGATGGATTTTTCTCCATCCAAATGTAGTTTTATGAGTTTTGGCCCCGCACGGCTTCCTGGACCCATTATCTTCCGAAATAGTCCACTGTTAGAAATATC
The DNA here is from genome assembly GCA_036362985.1 of Ligula intestinalis. Lineage (NCBI taxonomy): Eukaryota > Metazoa > Platyhelminthes > Cestoda > Diphyllobothriidea > Diphyllobothriidae > Ligula > Ligula intestinalis. The sequence goes on from JAYGXS010001421.1 coordinate 6,587, forward strand.
TACGATAAAGGATTTGGGTCTAACTTACACGAATAAGCTAGCATTATCACCTTATGCAGATTGCATTTTTGCCAAGGCCGCACAGATATGTGGGTTTATATCGCATAACTTTTTCCTTCCAAAAATGAAGTTAAAACTATGCCGCATGTTTGTTCTTCCTATACTAGAATACTGCTGCCCGCTTTTTGGCCTCATGACCCAGCATGACCGTAGTCTAGTATGTGTTATACAGATAGATTTTAGTTAGCAAAACTTAATTTTCTTTGGGTAAGAAGACTCGAAGCTGGTATTTTCTTGCTGTTTCGCGTTAAAAATAGTCCTAATCTCCCACAAATTAACCCTTTCCATACGGTAGACCGACCTTACGCCACTCGTAACTCTTCGATGATAATTTTACCACCCCGTATCTCCACAATTTACCGTACTCGCTTTTTGACCTCAAAATATACTTTTATTTGGAACACTCTTCAACTCGATATTAGACTGTCTTCTACACTATCGATTTTTAAAGGCGAATAACAAAGGCATTTAAATGAAGAGGAAATAAAGTCGTTACTGACTGTTTTCGTTCCAAACACGCAAGTTGTAGATTTTGAAAACGGTCCTCCTGGCATTTGAAGCTCTTCCCAGGATACTCAAATGGTTTCTAATATGTTAGCATTTTCCTCTTCAGAGACAAGCATCACTTCCAAGGGCTGCGAACCTTTCTCCGTTTTTAAACCTTCGCTGTGCTCTTCGAGGTCGCTATGAGTGGTTATCGCCAACTTTCCAACGGGCTCTGGAGTCAGGTGGGTCACATCTCGGTGATAATGCCTTGATTTCTTCTGTCTTCTCCTGTTATCTCGGATGACTCCTTAACTCAACGATATATTAATTTTTCCCATAACCATAAACGTCCCGAACTATCAACATCAGGTCCCAATCTTACTATATCAAACCCTGTTACCCATTAAAGCAGTTTTTCTCCCATAGTTTTTTTTTGGAAATCGGTGACCCGTTGAACTCATCCACCGATTAAGGAGTTTTTTTACTGCCGCTGAAATTATTTTATAAGAGTTCACTGTTTATCATTATTATGTTTATTTTCAAGATAGCACTTATTTTGTAACGACAGGGACCCTTGGGCCTTAAATATACAAATTATTATTATTTCTCTTCTCATAAGTGGGAAGTCGCCCTTCCAAACGTTACTTTCCCATGTGTCGGAGGACTACGGTTTGGAGAACAGCGAATAATTGAAATACAGCATAATATGGTCGCTTGACCTTAATGGGGGTAGATCCTGCAGGTCAATCACAGGTTCCTCCTCTCGTGTTAAGAATAGGTCGAGACAGTTCGACTGTTGTCCTTCCCTAGCCTGCGTTCCAAACGCGACGGTTTGGCAGGGTCTGTGGCCCATTGTAGTAATTTGTGATTGAAGTTGTCTTGAAGACCCTGTGCAGTCCATGTCTGCCAGTCAACACCAGGAGCGTTAAAGTCCACAACAATGAGGATGTTTTATTCTCACTAACCTTATACAATTCTGCTATGAGTTTATTGTCTTGGTCAGGAGTATGGTTTGGTGGGCGGTATGTCACCGAAAGAGTCAGTGAACTGGCGTTCTTAGCAGACATAGTTATATTTAGCATTTTCACATCTCGTTCTGGGACCCCTAATTTTTCTGTCTTTCCTGAAAAGCTGATATGCTCTGAGCGTTAATTCTGAATCAGCGATATCTTTCGAAAGCCAGGTTTCAGTTAAAGCCATGATGTCCGGTTTCAACTCATCGACCAAGTTCTTTAGTTCGTCCAGCTTGTTAAACAAGCTTTGTACATTTGCGGTTAGGATATTTAGTGATAGATTACGCCGTGAGGCCCAACGCTCATCGTGACAGGTTTTGGGCAGAATAGTCAATAAATGTGAAGAGAAGTCAAATGTGCCAGATGAGTCACTAAATGTGACCAAATTGGTCATGCTGCATACGATTTTGTATTTGAAAATTGACGGCTTTGACAAAGGCTTTCCATAACAATCTTATTTCTGTGGTTTCAACAACGAGGGGAATCATAATTTCAATTTACGGTAAAATTGCATATCTGATACAAAGTTGGGATTGGAGGATTTAACGCACACTTGAAGTAGTTTATCTATTGGGTCGCAAAATGTTGTATACTAGAATTTAATTACGTTTAGATCAGAATACTCGGAGATAATAAAGGTAAAAATGGGCGTAATCCAGCGTTTTTGATATCCGAGGAATTTCCTATGCTATCAAATTCTGCGGAAAAGGACTTCTTGGTTGTGCATGTTGCACTATAATAGAACCTTCACGATGAGCAGAAGGTTTTTAATTATATCTGTTCACAAAATGGAAACTTTTGTTTTGCATCCATGAAATTGTGGTTATTGTAATATGGATATAGCGCATTGCTTAGGGAAAAAAAAGATTAGTTATGTTCTTTCGGGTTAACGACTGCTCGTCAGCAGTTGTTGGCACCCACCCAAAATCAAACGGCCCTAATGATATGCCCAAATTAAGTCACCTTAAGTCACTCTATTAAGGGAAGAAGGCTTTCGCCCTTGAGCCCTCTATTCATATCCACAAATTGCACAATATGTCAACCGTAACAATAGTACAAATGTGGGCTAAACATCAGCAATTAGTGTGTGCCAGTTGCAAAATGCTGCTACTGACACTTATAATAATAATAATTTGTATATTTAAGGCCCAAGGGGCCCTGTCGTTACAAACTTAGTGCTATCGTGAAAATAAAAATAATAATGATAAGCAGTGAACTTTTATAAATAATTGTCATCGGCAGTAAAAAAACTTCTAGATCGGTGGATGAGTTCAGCGGGCCACCGAGTTCAAAAAAGGTTTAGGACAAAAAACTGCCTTAATAGGTAAAAGGGTTTGATGAAGTTAGTTTGGGACCTGATGTTGAGGGTTCGGGACGTTTATGGTCATGGGAAAAAATAATATATCGTTGAGTTAGGAAGGGGTCATCCGGAAGGCAGGAGAAGGCAGTAGAAGTCAAGGCATCATCATCGAGTTGCGACCCACCAGATTCCAGAGCCAATCGCGAAGACCACAGCGAAGGTTGAAAAACGGAGAAGAATTCGCAGCCCTTGGAAGTGATGCTTGACTCTGCAGAGGGAAATGCTAACATATTTAGAAACCATGTTAGTATCCTGGGAAGAGCTTCAAATGCCAGGAGGACCCTTTTCAAAATCAACAACTTGCGTGTTTGGAAAGGAAACAGACAGTAACGACTTTATTTCCTCTAAATTTAAATGCTTATATAATTTGCCTTTAAAAATCGACAGTGTAGAAGACAGTCTAATATCGAGAGGAAGGTTGTTCCAAATAAAAGCATATTTGGAGGTAAAAGAGCGAGAACGGTTAGATGTGGAGCTACGAGGGGGTAAAATTATCATGGAAGAGTACCAAGTGGCGTAACGTCTGTCAACTGGAAGGAAAGCGTTAATTTGTGGGAGATAAGGACTATTGTTAACGCGAAACAGAAGGCATAGACCAGCTTCGAGTATTCTTATCCAAAGAAATTTAATGTTTGCTAATTGACATCTATCTGTATAACACATACCAAATCCAGAAACAGAAAATATTTTACGAGTGAAAACTCGCTGAACCTTTTCAATCTTACTACGGTCATGCTGGGTCATGAGGCCAAAAAGCGGGCAGCAGTATTCTAGTATAGGAAGAACAAACATGCGGTATAGTTTGAACTTCATTTCTGGAAGGAAAAAGTTATGCGTTATAAACCCACATATCTGTGCGGCCTTGGCAGAAATTCGATCTGCATGAGGTGATAATGCAAGCTTATTCGTGTAAGTAAGACCCAAATCCTTTATCGTAGATCTTTCTAACAGTGGACTATTTTGGAAGATAATGGGTCCAGGAAGCCTTGCGGGACCAAAACTCAAGAAACTGCATTTTGATGGAGAAAAATCCATCTGCCATGTAGCGCTCCAACTTGAGAGAGTACGCAAGTCTGCGTTAACTCTATCAACACAAGTACTGGCCATGTCCTTAGAAAATGAGTAAATAAACTTAAGGTCATCAGCATAAATGAAATTTTCCGAATTATTAAGCACTGTTGAAATTTCATTTGTGTAAAGAATGAAAAGGAGGGGACCTAAATCCGTGCCTTGTAATACACCACTCATGATCGGCTGAAGCATCGAGTAGCTATTGCCTACTAAGACCTTCTGGCTGCGGTTAGACAGGTAGGAGGCAATTAAATCGAGGAGGGGAGGCCTGATGCCTAGGCCTTCCAGTTTTACTAAAAGGCGCCTATGCGGCACCTTGTCAAAAGCTTAACGAAGGTCAAAGTAAATCACGATGACTGATTGCCGTTCATTACGAAGTGAAGTAACCAGGTTAAGGAATGCTAAGTGGCATGTTTCGCATGATCTTCCAGGTAGAAATCCATGCTGTGAGGCACTTAATAGTTTATTTTCTACACAAAAATCGAGAATTTGATGAAAAAGGACTTTTTCCAAAAGTTTGGCTTGAGCCGGGGCTTTATGAACACCTCGGTAGTTATTTACGTCCGAACGAGATCCTGACTTGAAGACTGAAAGAATAATAGATGTCTTCCATGAGTCAGGAAAGAAACCGTTTAGAAGATAAGCTGAGAATAGATAACTTAGCAATTGGGGGAAGCTGAATACTATCTATATAAGTGAATTTGGAAGGCCGTCAGTTCCCGAAGAGTGCGAGTTTTTTAGACGGATAAGGTGCTTACGAATTACTTCTATGGAGAAATCTATGTTACTGATAGTATTGACTGAGCATGGCTGAAACGACGGGACCGGTTCAGATTCCGTCGGAAGGTGTTTTGCGAAGAACGCATTGAACAGTTCAGCCTTCTCAGACTCATCTTGCACAGTGTTTTTATTTTCATTCAGTAAAGGGAGGATTTCGTGACCTCGTTTAGCGGAGGACCGACGGCGGAACAGTTGGGCATTCGATTTTGCAGAGTTTAACTCGCTGAGTGCGCAAGATTCCCTATGTTTGTCACGTGTAAGACGAATCTAAGACTCTAATTCGAAAATTTCTGCGATTCTAAGGTGCAACGATAATGAACTAGTAGACTGGTCTTTCAACTGTCTTTGCAATTTCTTCAGTCTAGACATAAGAAAATGAGGAACGGTGGGGTCCAAAATATAAGGCTTAACAATTTTGATCGGCACAAATTCCAAAATGCTATTTGAAATTGCCATCATTAAGTCACCGAGAATTGTTACACTGTTCGTGGAGGAAAGATCCTGCCAGTTTAGTGAGTCCATAAAGTTGTTAATTAAATAAATATCAGCTAGGTCAAACGCACGGTAGGTACGAGTGTTGCTAGCTTTTTTCGTAGAAGCAAGCGGAATGCAACAATGGATCAAAGTATGGTCACTTGAGAATAGGTTCTGATTGTAGTCAACAAAAAGGAGGGAAATTTCATTCGTGAAAATTAAATCTAAAATATGCTGATCCCTTGTTGGGGAACAGACCAACTGAGACCAGTTTGAAAAATTGATGGTATCTAGGAAGGGCTGAAATCTGGATGGACAACAGTTCAATGACCAATCAATTTCGGGAAAGTTGAAATCCCCTGCGATAACTTTAGCATCAAAGGCAGACCCCGAAATCAGCCTAAATATTTCGCAAAGCTTTTCATCATCTTCCGATGATGAGTTAGGTGGACTATAAATGCATCCAATAATCGCCTTTTGACGGGGAGACAGGATAATGGATGCAAAGCAGTAATTGCCCGAGAATGACTGAGCATCTAGGTTGAACGGGAAATGCTTAAAAATAGCTTTAATATAGAGAAGACAACCGCCACCACGTTTACTAGGGCGGTCTTGACGGTAGAAATCATACTTGTCTATTATGAGTAAAGCAGCAGAAATTAGTGGATGGGTCCACGACTCTGTAATGCATATAACATCTGGCTTCAACTCGAACGCAATAGCTCTAAGTTGAGCCATCTTATTTAAAACAGATCTTGCATTAAGCAGGATGATATCTAATGAAGCTTGAGTAATCGAACTAGGGTTATCTTTATTAATAATAAAAATTTGGAGGTGGGTAATTTGGTTGGAAGTTTGGAGAATAGCCATCGACTGGAGCAGGACAATTAACATAAGAAAGCTGAGGGGAATAGCTGAAAGCTGCAGGTAGATAGCTCTGTGAGATCGATGGGCCAAAGGGATTAGTGCCGTGGTGAGTTTGCTGATAGTTACCAGGAAATTGGGAAAACCAAGACGGAAAGGACGGGAAAGAGAGGCTGGAGGGCCTGGTAAGGTAACTATGAGGATTAAGCGGTGGAAAGCTTTGCCCAGTATGATACTTGTGATAAGTAGGGTAACTTATATGTTTGTTAGCTTCCCGTTGTATAGGCTTAGTTAGTGTTTGAGAAGGCTGCATGCTCGCGGTTGAGTTCCGGATCCCACCCTTTCGACGACCTGAATTGGGTGATTTAATAGAAGGTTTGGGAGGACTCTGATCGAGTATCGAAGCTGTTGGTCTTCCTGACGTAGAAGGCTTTTCGGAATTTCTAGGAGGGCTACCAGAATTACTAGCTATGGCAACCGGGGAAGCATTTAAGTTAGAAGTAGACGGGGATGTCTGGTGACTTGAGGGGGATGAGACAGTTGCTGTACTGGGGAGCAGTAATCTAGGTCTGGCAGGAAAAAAAGCACATGGCTCGCTAGGCTTCCTAGGGCTACGACCAGGAACTTGAGCCGGTTGCGGTGAAATTAATATTTTATTAGAAGAACGTGACACTTTTCTTCGCTCCATTGGAGTGAGATCATGACAGAGGAAATATATTGCATTTCTCAGATATTTAGAAACAAGCTCTTGTTGTTTAAAAATGGCGTCTATTTCAATGGGTGAAAATAGCTTGACTAAAATGGGTGGGTTTTTACTGCGAGCTGACAGTCTTATAGCCTCTGCTATTTTATAGTTAAATCCACAAGAGCAGAGGAAATGCATTGCAACGTCCATTGGCCTAATTGATTTTGGAACGTTTTTCAGCATAAAATCGTACGACCTTTTTTGTCTATCCTGTGACTCACTTGCGACCAAATTAACGAGAGTATCTAAACGTTTGCATTCCTGAGAGGAAACTGCAGAGATATTCCTATCAAATAGGGTCCGAGCAGCTTTTTTCCATGACCCCGAGAAAGGACCATTGGGAATTTAGAAGATCCGCTTGAAACCATTCTCTCTGCCTCGTGTCCCCCGAGAACCTAGATGTTTCCATTAACCACCGCTGAATCACACGAAGCCACGTGGAAGTACGCAGTCTAAAATGCTGTAGTTTCTTTGAATACTCACCTTCATCAGACCACCCACACCTATTTTAGCTCTACTACTATCTTCCTAAGCAGTTTTTTTTCTCTTGCACACTTTTTGAACATGGAGGCC
>JAYGXS010001423.1:0-14004 GCA_036362985.1 Ligula intestinalis
GTTTGCTGTTTCTCCGCGGGACAGAGGGGCCTTTGGTCTCATGACCAGTCGTCTTATTGTTGCCTCCTGTGATGCCAACTACATTGGGGAGACCGGAAAGCGACTACAGACGCGTATGAGCGAACATGCAAGGGCAGTCGACAGGATGGATCCACGCTCGTTGGTGGCGGAACATTGTTCGGCTCCTGGACACACCTTCGCTTTTGATGACGCTGAAATCCTAGCCCGAGGTAGTGACCGGACAGCCAGAGAAACACTTGAAGCATGGCACACTGCACCAAATTCCATCAACCGCTGTACGATTCTCTCGGCGGCTTACCAAGCGTTACGCGTGCGGCTCAATCAACGAAATCGCCGGCAGGAAGTCAGACGGGTCACAACGACTAGCAACCCCACACCGGGCCAGAATACAGGCGTCCGGGAACCTACCCCAGACACCAATGCAGCCGTCAGCGACGCCGCAGGCAACGTGAATCAACAAGACCTCCTGTCGGGCTTGAAGGCAGTTGCACATGACAATGGTCTCTGCATAAACACTGATGGCGGGGTTCGATATTCCGCCGGCGGGACGAACACGGGAAAGTGCCAACGGGGGAAGCCAGCAGGACATGCGGCACCGACGCGATCGATGCAGACGCGAGCAATGACCGCTGGCAGGCGAACACTGCCCTCCCCCTCCGACAAGGTGACGGCGAGAAACCCTGGTCAGCAGGACGATGACGGAGCTCCAGCCCCGCCCCCGCAGGGGATCTAGCGCCGATAGACGGAGGGCGAACGAGAAGTCAGTGGTATCACCTATACAAGACTGTGAGGCGTGTACAAACACCAACCTCCGACGATGCAAGCCTGTACGCTTTCGAAACGTCAGGATATTATACCCATTATTCCCGAGATCACCTCTTCTTCTCATATATAAATATATATTTGACGGTACTGGTCTACCGATAATGAAAACACGCTTCTGCAGATTAACGCTTTGCCCCTATCAGTGGCTATTCACTGACCGATCGAACACAGGACTCATGTTGTGCCCCTGGACTCTCGCCCTCCCTCTCCAGCCCTGCTAGCAGCCACACAGCAGCTAATGATATAAAGGGAGAATGACCTCACCGGAAATGACTAAGCGGGCTGGAATGAATAAACGGAAAGCATGAACCCTTCAGCCGTTGTGCATCACCCCGATCGAACCCGGCAAGGCAACGAAACCGAAGCGCAGTGGTTAGCGTTCGACTTCTCCTCGCAGAGTAGCGGGCTCGAGCCTCGGAGGCCGCAACCCTCGGAACTGGATGTGGCTGGCTTATATCGGTTAAAAAGCCTTGACTGGCCATATCAGTCTACATTGTCTTTGTTTATAATGTCATTTTACATAAAAGGAGCGCACCTTTCACTACAAACCCTTAAAATATTAGGTCCCAGGCTTCGAAACAAAAAAACTGGAAAAATCCATTTCGACAATCTTCGGGCTCAGTCTGTCACATTCATATATTTTGCATTTTTTACTTTTCTAGGAAATGGAAGATTTTCGGAAAATCATACCCGCGAATAAAATGACGATGAATTCTCAAAGAACACCTACTGCTTACGCGGAAAATGACAAAGAAGATGAACTGTGTGCAAAGCTAAAGAAATACCTGCCTTTTGGACGACAGGTGTTTTTAATGAGCCTGATAGGGCTGGTCGCGCACATCATCGATCTGATTGTCGATATTTTAGCCACCAAAGATTTCTATGAACGTTTAAGTCACCCGTTTTCCATAGTTTTCCAAGGTGCTTGCCATTTTGGAATGAAAAGATAATATTTAATTGCCTCGCATAATTTAATTAATGCCTATTTGATTTTATGACAAACACCGAGCTTTTGGAATACTTACTGGCCAATATGCGCCCAGTCGCCTCTAAGACATCCTAGATGCACAGTAGAGCGTGCCATAACCTCGGTGGTGCTTCTCTTTCGGTGCTCCAAAGCCGGAGGCGTACGCAGAAGATATCGCCATTCACGTATCTTTTCCTCTGGCTTGCTCCGAATCCATTTGAATAGCATTTTCACAGGTGTTATTTTCGTTGCCCCGTTGTAAATTGTCGTCTCAATTTCACTGGTGAGCGTTCTCTGGACGCGGACACCAACGAAGGGCAGCTACTGCTCCTGCTGTCGTTTCCTCTTGAATGTTATGCCAGAAAAGATTCTCTTGAGCAAGTTATGGAAGTTTTGCAGAATGGTCTACTAGACGATAGCTAACATGTCGTTGACGTAGTGACAAAAATAAAGGTTCATGTAGGGTTAAGGTATTATTCTCCACCTGATATTAAAATAAGTAAAACACACATGTCTACTGTTAAGATTTTAGTAGAAATTTAGGCAAAAAGTAGGTTGTACCGCACCCTTAATTTAGCACTCACCGAAAAGTTTTCTTCGAAACTGCCGTATAGAGCCAGTTCGTCTACGTCATACAATTCTCTTTTATATAGTCAGGTGGCTGCGTTTTTAAAGTTCAAATTCTTGTATATTACGGCCCGCCGGTAGGCAGGTAACGTGAACCACCCGGTTTCCCTGTAAACTGTTACCCAATCAATAAAAATTTTATTAAGTTGTTTTGGCAGATTTAGTCAATTTAGTTGACCCAATTGTGAGAACTGAAGTCCTTTCGGAAACAACAGCAAATTTCGTAGATATTTACGGGATCATTATACTCGCGGTTGGACGTTCATTCCTTTTGGCTTTGCTGTTCTCGCTAGGGCAAGTTCGTGTTTACGATATTGGGCTCTGTGTTCATTGGCATGCCCTATCTATGCAATATTATCTTCAGTCTTCTGGGATTTATGATCATTTCGCGGGAAACGCCCAGAACTAAGAAGCCCTGGTGCACTCTTATAGCCTTGCATATTCCTCAAATTGTGCCTTTCTTGTGGTAAGTTCTGACCTAGACTAGACTAGATAGCGCTTTCACTATCTCCACGACAAAGCTGATTTATCGATCACCCCCTAGTCCCTGTAACTTTCAGCTGTGTACAAATTGATATTTCAATAATACGAACTAGTGTATTAAATTAAGTAGCAAAATTTTGTACGAATTTCAGAAGGACCACCACCTCAATAGAAGAAGAAATCAATCTTAGCGTTTTTAATCAAATATCATTAGAAAACTTATTTTTTATCTAAAAAGATATTAAGCGAGCACTGTATACAAACCAATTCAGTATGATCACGGTATGTTAGGATGCTGTTTTTATTTCTAGCCATTCATTTGCTTTGTCTCGCTTTCAAACGTCCCTTTATATTTTGAGAAGTCAAGTTGGCAAACATATGTTTTCAGCAAATCATCATCAGGCCAGAACATTTGCAGGGTAGTTAAAACTGTACAGATGGACAGGGTTAAATAGTGTTGTCTAATTACAAGTCATATTTTACGCGTCGCCCGCATGGCGAGGTCAGCGTGTAGAGCTTCGTACGTTGGGGAAGGGGGGAGGGGTAGGGGAGGTAATTGGGTGAGTTTGTGGGGGGATTGATCAGAGGGCAAATACATGGAGTGATAATTGCTGTTATTTGCGCGCAGCGAACGATTGTCACTGGGGGGTGAGGCAATGTGCGATCGCCACCTGCCGTCGGAATCGACCATGGAAGTGCAAGGGCTTCTGTCAGCTTCTTCTGAAAACACAGCACCGGATTCTCTGGCCGTATAGTCGCTGCTTCGGCTGTTGCAATCACCTGTTGGCGTAGGCCCTTGGAAAAGTTGGCTGGTGTCCGGTAGACAACCTGAAAGGCTTCGTTAGTATCGACTCGATGATTCGTATCGACAAGATGTGCGAGAATAGAACTCGAGATCGATCTAGTTTCACCTTTACTTAACCAGGCCGGTATGTGCTCACGTACTCTCTTTTCCAGGCGCCTCGTTGTTCGGCCTATGTATGCTGTTCCACAGGAGCAAGTTAAGGAGTAAATACGCATGGAGAATCCGGTGCTGTGTTGTCAGAAGAAGCTGACAGAAGCCCTTGCACTTCCGTGGCCGACCCCGAAGCCAGGTGGCGATCGTACTTTGCCCCCACGCCCCAGTGACAGTCGTTTGCTGCCCACAAATAACAGCAAGTATCCCTCTATGTATCTGCCCTCTGATCCACCCCCACAGCCTAACCCAATTACCCTCCTACCTCTTCCTCCCTCCCGCAATGCAGGAACCTCTACACTTCGACCTCACCATGCGGGTGACGCGTAAACGATGAATTGCAATTAGAATACACTATTTAACCTTGCCCACCTGTACAGTTTTAATTACCCTGCAAATGTTCTGGCCTGATGATGATTTGCTGAAAACATATGTTTGCCAACTTGACTTCGCACTTAAGAATGGGAATGTTTGCAGACCTTCGTATTTTGTTCTTATATTCATTCAGAGAAGTACTGTCACACAACAACAGATAACTAGGGGCATAATTATCATTGTTGTATTGCAAAACGGGCTGCGCGGCCTTAGTTGATAGCTCGTGTAACCTATCGATGCCCGGCAGAATCTTGATCCGGTATATTGAAGGATAATTTTCTTTCTTCGTGTCCTATATAGTTCAGTTTATTCAGGGTAGTAGGCAATGCCTTTGAAGACCCTACTGAAAACAGTATGCATGAAATATCCAACATAAAATATGTTACTATAAACAGTGAGTAACATATATACATGTACAAATTTTACCATGTGCGTGTGAGCAGTCAGAATAGTCTCTTGTGTACATAATATATCCAACACAAAATGTGTTACTGTAAAATAGTGAGACGCATATACAAATGTATAGTTTTGTCTATAGGTATTTCCGGGGCGTAAATTATTCCTGCTGCCTTGTACATATGACGGGTAACTGTTAAGTAGATGTTCATCCAGTTTCCGTTTAAACGCATCTGTGGAGTTCGCCATTACGACCTCCTCAGGCAGTCCGTTCCAGACACCGATGACTCGTTGTGAGAACGAGTGCTTGCGGACATCTAGATGGGATAGGGTTCCTCGCAGTTTGAGGGAATTCCCACGGAGGTTGGTTGAAGTGGCGAAGGCGAAGACGTCATCAAACTTCAGGGCACACTCTCGATTCCTCACGAGGTGGTACGGCTGTATGAGGTCGCCTCGGATTTGTCTATACTCAAGGGGGAAAACGTTAAGTGCTTCTAGTCTACATTCGTAAGATGAAGACTATAGGCCCTTCACAATTTTCGCTGCCCTTCGCTGAATTCTTTCCAGCATCTGGTTATCTTTGTGCATCCATGGTTGCCACGCCTGAACGCCATACTCCAGATGTGAGCGAATAAATGTTTCATAGATTATGCTGAATAGTTTTTAGTCCATGTCGACAAAAGTTTGCTTAATGGCAAACAGAACACTGTTCGCCCTCTTGGCAACCCTAGCACACTGTAAAGACGGCTTCAGGGATGGCACAATAGCCATACCCAGATCTTTTTGTTCATTGACGTTCGACAGGCACCTTCCATCGAGTACGTAGTTGTGTGAATCATCCGTCGCGCTCACTTTCTTCGTCTTGAGTCGCAATGTGACACACTGCTCAAAGTTAAACCGCATTAACCATTTTTGGACCATTAACCTAGGCGGTCAAGTCTTTCTTGCAGAGTTTGTTCATCATAAGCGTTTATGATGGGTTGCCATATCTTAATATCATCTGCAAACAAGACTCCATTACTGACCAGTCCATGCCTACAGTCGTTGACGTAGATTAGGAACAATAGTGGCCTAAGAACGGAACCCTGAGGCACTACACTCGCAACTGGCACTGAAGAGGATTTTGCGTTTTCGACGCACACGGACTACGATCGGCCTATGAGAAAATCTACCCAATTTAGTAAATTGCCCCTTATCCCGGATTCGCCATCCTTGTAGAGTAGCTGTTGGTGAGGGACACTATCGAAGGCTTTTTTAAAGTCTACGTAAACAACATCTACGGGGGTATTTTTGTCTAGTGACTTGGACCACTGCTCCATAGAATAAGGCATATTGGTCAGGCAGGAGTGGTTTCCTCGAAACCCGTGTTGGGCACCATCAAAGAAGTCTTTTTCTTCGAGGAACTTCATAGTGGCCTTTTTGATCATCCTTTCCATAAATTTACAACAGATGCAAATTAGGCTCACTGTTCGATAGTTGTTCGCGCTGGTTCTGGATCCACCCATGTGAATAGTTATATGTTCGCAACTTTCCAATCGGATGGGAGGAGGCCTCGATCAAATGACAACTGAAAAAGGTGCGTAAGCGGTCTGGAAAGTTCCGAAGCCAGCTCTTGCAGTACCTTTGCTGATATTTTGTCTGGACCCGGAGACTTAGCTTCATTAAGCGCAAGAAGTTCATTCCTTACATCTTCCTCTGTGAAATGGAGGTCCTCCATGATTCTGCCATTACTCTCTGCATGGAAGTCTGTCAGATTAAAATGCAGTTTCTCAGTGAAAACAGATGCAAAAAACCTGCTAAGGTTTTCTGATTTTTCGAGATTGTCTACAATTTCCTCATTATTTTCACCTTTTAGTACTGCAACTGTGCCTTTGTTGTTTAGCCTGCTGTTGATGTAACTGTAGAGCACCTTTGGCTTCGTTACGGCCCGCTCGATAATTTTCGCTTCGTAGTCTTTCCGCGCTTTTCGAATGTTTGATCTAACCTCGTTCCGCTTTTGGCTGAATTCTTCGTAGTGACGGCTGGCGTGTTGATGCGTACCTTCTCCAGAGTTTGTTCTTGCGGTTTATTTGGCTCTTTAGATCTTGCGTTAACCAGGGGGGCCTGCTCGCCTTTTGTACTTTTTACAGCGGACAGTTTCGATGCATAACTTCGCTTATAAGATCCCTGACAGTGTTCCAGTCGGCATCCGGACTACCGGTTAGAAGGTCATACCAATTTATTGCTGCTAGTTCATTTCTCATTGCGGTGTAATTTCCGCACCAGTAGTCTAACCAAACCTCCGTATTTCTCGGTCAATTGGTGTTAGAAGCATATTCCCATAGGATCATGACATGATCACTCTTTCCAAGAGGTGCGATTGGCCTAATTTCGCTTGTATCAATCGGGTCTTTCGATAATACGAGGTCAAAACAGTTCGCTGTTTGCGCTTCTCTTCTGCACGAGAGAGAGGTCCCCCGTCAGCTTTAAGAATCTGGAGCTAAAAGACTCATGAGAACCCTTAACTGATTGCTCATCCCAGTTAATCAGTGGGGCGTTAAAATCTCCAGTGATCAGCGCATTTTCATTTTAAGCCAGTTCACGCATTAGTCCAAACAAGGTCTCGCCACCCTCTGGAGATTTATTTGATCGTCTATAGACAGTCATGAAAGGTAAAGTGGGTGTCCCCCCGTTTTCAGTTTTAGCCATAGTGCTTCACAATCATGAGAGGAACCAAATTTGCGTTCTTACGCAGTGATACCTTTCTTGACAAACACTGTTAATTCTCCTCTCCTCCTATGTATCCGGTCCCGACGGAAAACTTGGTACTCTCTGGGTACAATTTCGGCATCCATTACGTCGGCCTGTAGCCAGGCCTCTGTAATGGATATGACATCCAGCTTTAGGTCAGCTATACAAACTTTGAGCTCGTCAATGTTCTGAAGCAAACTCTGTGCCTTCGTATAAAGAAAGCGCAGCATCCCCGGCATAGAGTTCTGAGCGATTTGTGGGTCGAGGGAGCCGGAAGGTCTCTGCGAATTAGCTACTTTATTACCTGAGTTTTGGTTTACTTTTTGTCGGTAAAACTCAGCGTTATTGGCTGTCTCCAGAGGAATGACCTCTGGGCGGTGATGCTTTCCCCGTTTATTATTCGCAGGTGCCTCTCGCCCGCATTGGATCTCCTGTGGAGTTCGGTTTTCAGTGCCCTTCACTTTTCCCTCTCGGCCGGCGAGTACTCCCGCTGAAAAAAAAACCGTTGGGAACTTGTTCCGTAGTTGCGATTTCCTGTTCAACAGTAGTTTTGCTTGTTCTTCGTGCTTGAGTATAAATTTTTTTGGTCTGGGTTGACCCGAGACCATATATGGACCCTTCTTCAGGCCCATCCTAAATGCTTTTAGGACGGGGACCGCCATTTCTTCATTTTCATGCAGGAGAAGTTTAATGTATCCGCGGAATAAGTCTATATCGTGGTCAATTCTATTCTTTAGGGTCTCCGAAGAAGATTCAGGCATGCCTTGTATGACGATGCACTGGCTGCGATTAACTAACGGGCTGTGAGGTTTATTAGTGGACCCTACCGACGCGTGGGTATCCTCAACTTGGGCTGTGAGATCCCTAAGCTCCGGCATTTGATAATTGGGAGGACCCGACAGCTCCTCTTTTGTGCCAAGGTCACCTTTATGTGTGGTAGTCGGTGGCATCTTGGGCTTTTTGGGAGACGCAACCAGACTAGTTCTCATTGGTATCTTAGACACCGCCTGCTTGGTTTTTGGGAATGTGTTAAGCACGACACCCTTTGAGTAAGCAAAATGTTCAGAACCTTCATCGTGGTCTGCTAGTCTAGTGGCGGCACCATCTGCCTGTTGGCCCAACGTACAGGGTTCGACTTTTGGGTCTTCTACATTTTCGTGGATTTCCGACTCTTCGACATAGTCGAGTTCCACTACTGGTTCTGTTGTAGTTTGCTTATGGAGTATGGAAACCTCCTATGTTTTCTTCGTCTTGCCCTTTTCTCGGCTTTCAGTCGTCTCCGACATCGAGCCATGCGTTATAATATGCAAAAACGACTTCAGTTCTTCTACTTCCATTTTAAGGCATACCATATCCTTATGCATGACGGAAAATGCTTTGGAAAGTTCCATGTCTGATATGCCATCTCGGTCTTCGTACTTTGTGTCTATTGAGCTCCGAGGACTTGTAGGCCTTTTAGCAGGGCGCGATTTCGTTGCGCCAACCATGCGGTTTCTACCCTTGAAATTGCGATTTGGGCTTCTATTCTGAATTAAATTAGTGGAAACCGTGCGCCTTCGTGGTCTAATGGTAACGGCCGATGCCCATGAACCACGGGTTTTGGGTTCAAATCCCACTCGCGACAAACTTTTTACACGTTGCGTTGTACGTTTATTTTGCTTCCCATCAAAGATCGAAGTAAAGTTAAACGATATTAAAGCTCTATGCATGTGTATAAAGCGATTAACTGTATGTGGAGGATATTGGGATGATTCAGCCATTTGTAAATAGCTGGAATCCCTGAGAATTGTTGACGGACGGCGGTCAGGGAGATGTTGCTCGTTTTGACTAGTGCCTGCCATGGCTTCTGAGGCTGGGGATGTTGTGAAAACGAATCCAATAGCTAATAACGAGTGTCCGCCAGAATGCTAGCTGGTCCGAAATCCCGAAAATATTATTTCCCACGAAGAACGAGAAATTTGAACTGCAATTTTAAGACGCATCTGGGACCAATTTCCTGGCAGGTGCTTTTTTCGTAGAGCCGGTCAATAGTAATTTGTTCGGAAGTGAACGTCCTAAGAATTGTAACCTAGCATATGCCACCTACTTTCTTGGTTGAGATGGCGTCTCCTGTAACCCCCAAAAAATACTCAGACCAATCATATCATTTATAATTGATCAATTGTCTTAAGATATTTCCCGAAACTCTGGCAAGCTTCTTTGGCAAAACAAGGTATGGTAGTGCACGTACAATACCCCTACTGACAGTACTTTTTCCTGCATGCCCGGAGAACTAGAAATTTTATGGGTGGGACAGCAGGGGGTCGCAGAAAAGAAAATAAAACAAATATAGCAAACAAAATGGGAAAAAATAGATAAAATTTATATTATAAGCCATCATGTACAGCGAATCAGATGCCGATTGATTTGAAGGGTTTGAAAAACCTGAGCAGGAATCGAACGCAAAATGTACCCGCGGTTGCGTAGAAGACAACATAGGCAAAATAATTTTCCCACTACCAATGTTTTCCGTTTAGGAGTGCAATTCGCTTTGGCAAAATTAACGGATAAGGGTTTGTTGTGGAAATGAGTAATTGGTTGCATGATATCTTAGCGAGTCAAGGCTAAAAATTATAACTAGGTGGTTGCGTGTTACAGAAACCAAATACGGAACAAAATACATGAGAATTACTACGCCTACTGAAATGCATATAGCAGTTTGTTTTTAACGTATATACGTAACATAACATACTACTGTCGCTTTTTCTAAATGTTGGCTTTAAATTTGCTTTAGGAAAGAATAATAACCTGCGATGCAAATATGCATCGCATCTGGGATTTTGCAGAGGGTTCAAATGCATCCAAATTCCACTGCAGGGAGCTCAATTGGTTTCTTTCCCTCCAGCATGTTGGCGTCTGGTAGGGCTCTATGACTTCGTGCTGACCCTCAGTTCACTCTGCGAGACTACCCGAAGAGTTTTATTCTCAGGGCTAAAGATTTCGTCCCTCACCCTTGAGTTCCGTGTGGTGTATATTCAGTACTTGCAAAACAATAGTCGCTACCAAAAGGAGTGGCAATGCTTTTGGCATAAATGCTCAAGGACCAACTGACGCCATTTCTGACTCCAAGGTTGGAAAATCATGGTGGGCTGATACGAAGATTCGGCGTCATGCGCGATCCTTAATGCTGTCTTGTACTTCTTCGACTTAGCAATCATAACTACCTTGTAAGGTTAGCAAACTAGGCTTGGTTGATTCCAGGCTGAACGTTCTTTACAGACGGTCTGATGGACGCTTGAACTTTTTTTGAATGAAGAGAATTTTATGGCTACATTCGAATGATCTCTTAAGAGGCAGCTGGTTTGGTATTGCAGTAGACACAGCAATGTCATTTGAAAAAATATAAATATTATTATACTTTTGTAAATACCTACATAAAGGTTGTATTTTTATAATTAAGCCATGTCCCCGACTCAGCGCACACTCAAACAAACATTCACCATGGCGTTTGCGGAGAGTGCTTTTTGTTATGATTTACTTTGTACCAAATATGTATCAAACCTACATACTGCATCATACACCTGCTCATGCATGCATAACTGCAAACTGCGGCAAGCCCCTGAAGTAATAAGTCTGTCAGTACGGTGGATCCTAGGGTGTAGAGCAGCTCCATCTACGAGCATTTCAGGTAACGAGTGAGCCACTCGCAGGGACTTTGTTTCAATTGACGAGCTTCCGTTCAGTTAATGGGGTGTCCGTGCGTGTGTGTGCCTGTTTCCGACGATGTGGCTTGTTCCCAGGGCATGGGTCGTTGGTCACCCGCAGCAAATCAGTGGACTGATGCAGCAAGATTGGTTGTGATTCGTAAGACGAGCGTTTCATATTACGAGCTCGGTGCTGGCCAGGAAGTACACCAGTTAAGCAAAGTTTTACTGTATCGATTTTTAAGATTTAGTCTTCCATAAAACTAATAAGTGAGCGTACTCGTGCTATATACAGTATGGCGAGTCTTGCATGCAACTTCCATGACGAAATTTAACTTGGTAATTAAGCATACATTTGGACAGGTTATTTTGATCAACTGAGTGGATTTAATAATAAGAAAGGCTTTAGTATGGAAAACTCCCCTCTTAGTTAAAGTTATGTAACGAAATAGGCACTAATTTTGGCTGAATCATGAGTAGGTTTATATCGAAGGTTTTTCCTATACTATTAGGTACGAAAGAACAAAAAATGTTTTAGAAATATGCATTGTCCTATGGAAGAACTCCAAAACGGGTGAAAAATAAAAAAATATCCCTTTCAGAACTGGAAAATTGTGCTTAATATTGTTCAGATGCAAGTAAAGCCAAGTTTAGGTAAGTGCATTTATTTTCAGGAACAAGGAACAATTATGTTTAGCTAATCTGTTGAGTTTTTTGCACGAAATGCAGTAACAAAAAGTTTTTATCGCACAATTGTCCGCATATGTTACCACGAAGGTAATGTAAAGAAGGTCTTATTATATGAAAGTCATGCGGAACTATACTTTTTTGTAAACTATACGTTTCGCTTATGCTTTATTTGGAAACGGAACAGACAGAAGTATAAAGTGTATTTCAAAAGACGGTAAAATATATTGTCAGTCTTTTTTGCCCTCGTAAGCTTGTAACAGATCATGGACTAAATCCACCAATGCGGAATATAATCCATTAGAAATAGAAAATAAGTTTTTCCAGTGGTGATGGTAACACAGTCATGGTCATGCGCAGTCCAGTTTAATCGTTCGGCTTAAGGTATGGTAAAAAATTTTAAATAGCCTCCAATTTCATTTTGACATTACCTTGGAAAACGATAACATACAGAGACATTCGTCAGCTAAATATCTACTAAAAACACTTTTTTAAAGAGGTACTTTAGTATAGCACGTTTTGTATTCATCTTAGAAATAACAATATCAGAATTCCGTGGTGGACGTTATTTTTTCTCGACAACGTGGTTTGCTGTTTTTAAGCAGTTCTAGGTGTGATCCACATGGCCATCTTCATAAGAATTAATATCCCAAACTCATTTTTCAGTAAATGCTTTTTATGTTTACCTTATTTTAACGGTTTCGATGTAAACGTCGAACAGAAGCGCAATGTATGGATCAACGCATGGAGAAACTGAAAATGATGAAAAATTATGCAAGACTTTATTGGACGATATTCGGTAAATAGTTATCCTCGAGCGGTTATATATATCTATAATATTTGACTTGAGAAATATACTTTTCAGATAAAGACATTGGCTACGTTCCGTTTACAACTTACGAAAAGATTTAAATTAATTGTTCTAATTTAAAGCTATTTTTACATCTTTGAAACTTAAGTATTATCGGGGACATTTTATTTTTCCTAACAAACACTTAGTACTTCTTATAGTTCTTTTCATTACTTAATATGCCTAATGCTGCTCATTATTATTTCTAACCTTTCATAAATGCGTTCACGCTCGTATGCAAGTAATGGTCAAACTTTTACAAACTTAGGCATGTTGGATACAGCATTCGTCCCACTGTATATAAATTAGCGTGGGGCCAGTAGAGTTACTTGTCCAGTTTTTTGTTGCTTGCTCATCCTTTTTTTAACATTTTTGATATACTTCCGCTGCGTGCAACAAGAAGCCGTTAAAAGAGGCACACTTTATATCTCTCCAATAAGGATCTGTTTACCTATCGCTTTCGATCGATAATCTTGAGTATTTACAAGGCGAAGATCACTGGATTGGCAGAATTTAATGATTTCATAAATTTCGTGACCTCTCATTCAGCTGTAGACGGTCGTTGCCTATTGATAAAATCATTAACTGTCCAATTCAGTGTCAGCCTTGAAGGGTGCAACGTGATAGGTAAAGGGAGTAGAAGCAAGTTTTTTGATCGTGTTAATTTATGCACTTGTCCTCTTGTCTTGCGGCTCAACACAGAACTTTGGCAGGCAGTTGCACAGATGCAGAGAGAAAATTCACTTATGTCCTACACATTGGGTAACTTTCGCACTCTATTTCTCTATGCATTTTGGGTACTCCCTACCAGTGGATTTGGTTTGCTTAGATACGAAAAAAATGACCAAGCGATCGAGGAAAATAAATTATCATCTAGCCAATTTCACGGTTCGAGTAGTTCGTCCTCTGTCGCTCGTCACAGAGTGCTTCCTTGAGTCCATACCACCGTTTCTCATACAGTCCTTCGATCTTCTGACCTCCCCGGCTGAAAAGAGCGTGGGCAAGTTTCTTTGCAGTCCTACGGTTGAATTACTTTCTCTAGACATCTGGGCTAACTGCGAGACAATATCACGATAGGTAGACCACTAGTGTCTCCTGTCACTTTTCCGTGAATTATAGCAAGGAAGTCGGGTTACCCAGGAAATGAGGGTTACCCGTTAGCCTAGCTGCTGGCTACCTGGCGCGTCGATAGGTGGTGCATACTGGCCCGGCTTCCAGTGAAGGTAAACTACGAAATAAGTAGGCTCCCGGGTCTGGCGCATATGCATTCGCGGACGCAGCAGCGACAGTGTTACCAGGGCGCGAAGGACTGAGGTCTGGCGCACCGACGGCCTTGTAAAATGCCGCAAGGCCCATTGACGACACTGTGGCATGGCGAGCGTGAACCGCTATTAAATAGGTTTGC
>JAYGXS010001424.1:0-14002 GCA_036362985.1 Ligula intestinalis
AGGTCATGTGTCCAAAGTAGAGAAGAAGTCGGTGGTGGCCAGAATAGAAGGAACAGTTTGTTGTGTACACCGAGGAAAAAACAATAATCAGGAAGAATTTTGACTTGGGAGCACACGACGGGCCAGGAGGCTGGCCGGTTTCCAAGTGCCAGTTGGATCGCAGTCAGGCCAGTAGGCAGACAAAGCATTCACGCCTGCAGGCTTGCTATTCGTTGTAGGGCTAAAAAGCAGCTTCGATGCAACTGTGATTGGCTGTTCCCAAACGTCGAGACCAGCAGTCGTAAGATTTTGGCGGAGTTCACTTAGACGCAAGCTAGTCATTGTTGGTTGTGAGGCTATTTGTTAAATCCAGTCATGAGACAGAGTGGAAGGGAAATATGAAGTGCGGAAAGATGCAGTAATTTATGCAACCGTTGGCCTTGCTAAGCTCCGAGTTTGCAGGGGGTTCTTAGGCGCACATAAAACCGAATTCGTCAAAGGGATTGCGGTTGCTGCTGCTGTTGCTAGAAAACGCTGACCCTGTGATTTTCGGTAGTTAAGTGCGACCTTTTTAATTAACTTGGATGTTTTGGTGGTGTCCACGCAGTGTGGACAAGGATAGCATTATTGGTTTATCTGACTTTACCTTTGCTGAACCATGCTGTGAGGTGCTCTCGTATTCTTTTAGATAAGCGCCGAATCCTGCGAACGATATAACCTGCTACACAGGAGAAATTAAATGAGTAGGTGCACATATAAGTTGTCTGAGCTGGTAAATTATCGATACGTGAGTGCCATGCAGGTCCGGGTTGATGGAGAACAACCCCCAAACTTTCACTGCAGGGAAGGTTCGCGTTAGGACTTGGTTGAGGCGTCTTCTTAGGAGTTCACTTGCCACATCACCTTGAAGGTTATGGCATTGTAGGTCAGCATCTTTATCGTCTGTTTCGCTACAGTGCGTCTCAACACGCCGATAGAGCGTACATACGCCATTGCGTTTGTGGTTGATTGGGTGGTTGCTGCTGTAATTCAGTACTTGTATCATGTTTGCCGCTTTCCTGAATACTTTTATCTTTTCCCCAGCAAAATCTTTGCGACAGACAAGGACATCAATGAAGGCCAGCCGGTTGTTTTCTTTCTCCTCCATCGTCAGTTAGATGTCAATGCTGTTGAAACGTTCTCTGAATGCGAGCACCTGATCCCTTTGGATGACGACGAAGGTGTCGTGCTAGTTTAAGCACGTGGCCAACGTGGTGTCAGCCTGCGTCAAAGCGTATCATCACATTTACCTTGGCTGCCGTTCACCAAAATCCCCTGCTATGAACCCGTGGTCCCCGTTTTTTCGCTAATGACGGCGACACACCAGCTACGTATGGGAAAGAAAAGTACGATAGATACTTACCTATTTTGCTAATTTTCCCCAATCGACGTCACAGATAATTAGTTTTCAACGAGGAATAAAATTGCCTCCAACATGACCTACATTCCCAAGTAGCTGAGCAAGGTCAGACAGGAATTTTGGACTGTTCACTAAATGCTAGACAACAACATGCAACGTGGATGTTCTGAACTCTGAAAACAAATGTCCCTCACACCTTATAGTTGGAAAGTATCTCTAACATACAGGGACGGTAGTTCAATAACATAGTCATACGTCACTATCAAGGTGCAATTCTCTATTTGAAGCAAACTACATCTCCTTATGTACTGACAAGCGTACGTGGGCCTTGGATACATGCTGTTCAGTACAGTACACTCATATGGGGTCGGAGTAAAAAGTTAAAACGTGTTCGTCTTTTTGAACAAGTGATTCGTGAGAAAAGGGGGAGACGTTCGATAATAGAAGGCTGGTTATGAGGGCAGGGTTTGGTGGAGTCAGTCTAGGGGAGAGCAAAGGAAACAAACGGAGGACAGACGAGCGTGAAGTGACTGTGGGCCACGCCAGATGTGGAGCTTTGAGGATGTTGTCTTTTTGCACACAACTCCGGTTTTATCAACCCAAAAGCGGTCACTTCTGCTGTCGCTAGCAGGCGCTGGCACAGTGAATTTGGATAATTTAGTGGGACCTTATACATCGGCCGGAAGGTTTGGTTGGGGTCCACACGATACCCAGAATCAAGCATGTGCACAAGTATAGAGCTGTTTCTGCTGCTCAATTCAAATCGTCTCAACCCTTCTGGAATGTGCCTCTTTATTCTTTTCGATAGGCGCCGAAATAGGAGCAGGTAAAGGAGTGGGTGCACATGGAGAAGGCCTGCGTTCGTAACATATATTTGCATTCTCCGTGCAAGAATGGGTTATTTGAGAATAATACCCAAACTCTCACTGCTGGGCAGGTACATGGCATGACTTGCCCAAAGAGTACACTTGCCGCGTCCCCTCGATAGGGGAAAAATGTTTCCTTTTCCTCAGAAAATTTGGTGCATTTTTACTTGTTTCGCAGCCATATCCCTTGAAATATCTCTCTCACGATATCCGTTATTGTGAAGTAGGCCCTCAATAGTGTCTGCTGAGCAAATAAGTCTAGCCCTTTACACTATGCTGCGAACTAGGTTTCGCTTTGTTGATGGGCAGGCAAACTGTTAAAGAGTGTACACTGTCCACACCAGGTTTTGTGTTGATAAACGCTTTGTCGGACGCAGCTGTCAGTTCTGCGACTTGGGAGTAGTCCAAGAACGAAGTCGAACCTGCTGTTTTCATCTCCAAAGTGAACTAAATGGACGGATCCGTTTGATCAACACCTTTTAAGAATGTGCCTGCATAGATTTCTGTCACAGCCATAGCGAAGACTTTCATCAACTTAGCGGCCCTAGTTTTATTAAGTGTTCATCTGGTTCCTTATTTGACATTTTTCAGGTGGCCACAAATATGTGAGGTACTGAGGTCCAAGAGGCGAGCCCATAACAACACCGTCTACTTTTCTGTGTAACTGGCTGTACCGGCTTCCCATATATACGTTCTTGCTCGGTAAGAATTCACCAAAAGCCTTAGAACGCACGCTGACCGCTTTTCTGCTATTTTTACAGTTATTTCGTCGAGTTTGTGACATTAAAAACGAAAGAGTAAGTTTGACGTGGCATGATCTCCGAAAAGCTCATGTTGGAGGAAAAGTTATTATAGTAGTAAATTACATGAACTCCAAACAATGGTACCTCCACCTCCTCAAACTGCTGAAACGACATTGCATACATTTATGTGAACTTTGAAAGTAAATCGTCTAGAGCTTTACTTGATCCCTTTTCAGTGGCTATACAGTAGACGTCTTGTGACAGATGTTTTCTTGACTATGTGCATAGATTAATTTACCTGTTCTTGTGGGGCAGCATATATTGGCCGCACGGGCCAGCGTTTATCTAAAAGAGTAAGAGAACACATCCCAACATGGTAAGGGAAGGGCCAAATTAAAGCCATAAATAGTTCCATTCTAGCGCACGTGGTAGACTCAGACCATCGCGTAAATGTCAACGAGGCCTTCCCAGTGATCTACAGGGTGCCTTCGAGACACTCAAAATTCCTCGGACAGCGTATTTTGGCGACGGCAGAGGCTGCCGCCATTAGGCTACGCCGACCAGTGCTGTGCGCCCAAAAGAATTTCGTCGCGGCGCCACAGTTACCATGGGCAACACTAGCTAACACGCCTACACACGGTGGACCACTGGCCTCGGAAACGGACTCCCGCAGAGACGAACAAGTCCAAAATCCAACCCTGCACACCTTATCACCTGCCTAGGACGCCGGGCCGGCTAGAGATTGACATTATGTCGGCAACTTCTCCAACCATCCTCCGCCCCCTTTCTCCCCTCCCCTCCCCCCCCCCACCGACCCTGACAACAATAACGCGAAATCTGTCCACCAACCACCATAGTTTACTCATTTCATTACCATATAAATGTAAAGACCTGATGAGAATTTATCGAAAACAAATGTATGTTCGCTAATTTATCTTCTGAAATTTTACTCAAACAATTTCTTGAAATTACTGATGTCACAGACTTATCCCGTAGTATGTGAGTAACTGCGGAATACCGGCATTTTAAATAATTTCACTCATGTTGCAGGCACTGCTTAACATTAAAAACGGCATAACGGCCTTATGATTATCGGAACTAAAATTGAGCAGAATTGAGCACTATGCATAATTCTTCTTTGATGTCGGGTTTCAAATAGACTAAAACACCCAGCCTGCTATAGACGTAAACTATCTTGGAGAATATATGCATATAAAGAATGGTTCCGACAAAGCAGAGAAAGGCCGGAATTGCCATTGATGGCTTGTTAGTCGTCGTCAACCAGGTATAGCAAATCGTAAGCCTCGGATTTCCAAGATTCGAACCCAGGAGTCTTAATCCTTGCGTTTACTACTATATTATTTCAGCACAGATTCGTTACTTTGTCGGTTGAGGCCGGGACCATGATGAATATGTTTGCTTCGCCAGTCGAGTACAGGAACAAATAATATCCGCTCTGCCCAGGAACTCACAATTAAAGCCCACGCAGGCAGTCATATAATGACAACGACGATAGGATTAAATGGATCCGACAAAGCATGTGGGGATCAAAATGGCTGTTTCGGTCTTGTTAGGTGTCATCTGCCAGTCAAACCCGAACTCAAATGTCTTAGGTTCGAAACTCAGGGTTCCAACTTTTGCTTTCGTTTGAGTTTCTTATCGGTCTTGTCATATATTTCACTAACAAGGCCGCCAATATTGTTGATAGCCAGTGTTGGTGAGATTACGGGGAAAAATGAGATCACATCGAATGACACCATCACCTCCTCTGCCTCTACGTCAAGTTATGCAATGCGTATCAGGAACTCTTCAGCCGACTTCAATGTCCATGGCAAATCCTTGGTGAGCAAAGACTGTCGCTGGTACAGCCACCTTGACAGTAAAAGATTGGGTTCCATGTAATGAGGCGATGGAGCGAGGGGGCAATACTGGCTTGCGGATTTTTTGCAGGCCGTAGATGCGTGCTATCGCCGCCGTTCGGTCCACTCTCTGGTAAAGGGGAGGCTGGCGAGCAAGTCTACGCCACAGAAATCACGATAGTGGCGCAGATAAAAAGGGAACGCAAAACCAACCATTTGTCGATAGCAAAAACGTTTTTGCCAACCAGTAGCAACCAAGCAGGCGAAAGCACGTGCCGTGAGCATGGATATAAAACTAGGCCAGCATCAAGGCAATTTCACTCAAGGTTCACGGAGGAGTACGCACGTTACTCTGACGGTGCAATTGAGTGTGCATTTGAAATGTCAATTCGAATAAAATTTTGTCCACGAACCCCCCCCCCTCTTCTTCTTCTTCTTCTTCTTCTTCTTCAGGAGACGATAACGGGATATATAATGAAAGTTCACGAAAAATAGATTGTTAACTCAGGAACTGCAAGGATTGAAGTTGGAGGGGCTGGTAAAACCTGTATCTGGTGATGTTTCCGTTGCTCTGTTAATTGACTTTTAGCAAAAATTCGGCAACGTACAAAACGATTACGGTACGTGGACAATATCTGAAGTGTCCAGCGATATCGCGAGATATTCTTATGCCAATAAAGGCGAACATGAGTGTCCGAGGAAGCAATCAAGAAGATGAAGACTCTATCGCTGGGACAATATGTTTATTAGCCTGACGTCTTGACATCCATCACAGATCAATCATCAGATACATGAAGGAAACAGTAGCAGAAGGGGTAGTGCATGCAGAGAAGTTTGCAGTATTTATAGTATACAGTCATAACTCCAAACAGACAGCAAAAATTAACGTAAACTGCCTTCTTGCGCGTGGGTAGTTTGTTGGACGGCACGCGGGCTCTGACCTGTTGAACTTTCATCAAGGGCGGTGGGCTCGGGCATGATGATTGCTCGGCCATCTGGCCCTCCGGTGTTGGCGCACGATGAGGCAGTGGCCTGCTTGTTCTTCAAGTGACCACTTGCTTAGGCCAAATTGAATCTCAGCATTGAATATGGGTCGGGCAAATCATTGCACTTGTTTATGGATTGGTTGCCCATAAACCATGACTCAAGTAGTTCTCGGCTCACCCGATTGTCACCTCTGGCGAAAATTCCGGCCTCATCAAATTTGAACGTGTGGCCGGGTCTCGTCGAATGAGCCGCAACTTGAGAATAGGCATCATTTGGTCGTACTGCTGCCGCGTGTTCGGCAATTCGTGTCTTGAGAAGTCTGCCAGTTTGTCCGACAAATTTGCTTTGACCGCAACTGTGCCAGATCCTGTAGACGACCCCAGATGTTTCTTGCCGTGGCAGTGGGTCTTTCGGCTTCGTTATCTGACGCCTTATGGTTGCCTCCGGCCTGTGTGCGACTCCAAATCCAAGTGATGCGAGAAGGCGGCCGACGGCTTCCGATAGGCTTTTGAAAAAATCTTACCGCTGCGTGGTTTGATATTTTTAAGCAGTGGCGTTTCAAGAGAAAAATACTTTTTTCCACAGATAAAAAGATAGTGTGTCAAGATAAACACACTTGATTTACTTAAAAAGCCGGATACTCACAAAATGTGTTTGCTGAACAAACCGTACCTCAGTATTCCTCTCCTCAATCGCCACCGGGGTCTAAATCCATGTGCTCGCACAGTAACGTTATAATTAGCAAAGCAGACAATTGTCAAAACTTTTCCTTAACAAGATCGAACCAACCAAACTCCTACAACGCCGGCGCTGGTAAAATTCTCAGACACTAGTAAACACGAAGGAGCAGGATAGACAACGACAAAGGCTGAGTCGCTCCATTCTATTATATCACATTTGCTTTGATACCAGTATTGGAGTAACTTACTGCATAGTCAGAAATTAAACTAGCTCAGTTTTTACGCCTGCTCTTACCAACCTTGAACAAATTTTGCGCGCATAGACATTTCTCTAGTAGTCCGTCATAGTTCTGCTTCTTAAATTCTACAACCAATCGTCTTAAGTAAAGAGAATTGCATTTAACGTATTCTTACATTAGCAAAGCGACGACTTAGGCTATATGTCTCATATATAAGGTAAACCTTCACATCTGAATCCTCTTTGCTGCAAACTCACTTTCGTGCGAAAATAATGCAAGCAAGAAGTCAAAATCTGCCGCGAGAGGAGATTGAACGCAAGACCCTCTCAAAGCATATCACAATGCTAACCACTGCGCTATCAACGCACGCTGTATGGGGCGATCGAAAGCTTCACTAATTGGGTGCGATCGACGCACACAGAGAACCGATGCGATGGATATCATATTCTAGCCTCTGAGTAAAGTGAACTTGAAGGTACAATGACAAATATGAAAAAACTCCTCCAGCAGACCATCGCTGCCATGTTAAAACTGATAACTTCAATGCATACGCATTAACCGCCTAAGGAAGAACAGAGGAATCGTATATTTGAAGTATAGGCCACTATAGTTAACAACTTAGACACCGGTGAGACAACTTCAGACAGATCCGACGACGAAGCAGTCACACCACCCAGTTCGAGCTATAGGCCAACTGCAGCGACGTTGGCCAAAAACTGTACTTAAAAACTCCCGACAGGATGGGGATCATGGTGTATTTGTTCAGGGGTTGCAAGAAGCAACTTCAGACAGTCCCGACGACCAAGCAGTAGCACCACTCAGTCCGAGCTCCAGGCCCACTGCAAAAAATGTGGCGAAAACTTCAGCTTAACGCACATGACACCGAGAGTATCATGAATACTGTCTAGTTGTACAGGGGTTATAAGAAGCCATTTCAGACCACTCAAACGACCAGAACGATCCGGACATGGTTTCCTTTAACGATGTCCTGTGCTTTCTGTTTCCACCAGGAGAAGAATTTGAAATGCTGAAGTCATTTCGTTTCGCGAAAAGGCCGGCAGATACTGCAAAAACGCCCAAACCTAGACCGCTAAAGCATAGATTTAAAAACAAGGAACATGTTCAGGTTATCCTGTCTTAAAAAAAACTAACCTACGTCACGCGCATAAAGAGGTTCTTTTTCAACCGGACTACTTCCTGGAGGAACAGCTGAAACGCCGAGGACTTGTATTGGAACATCAGTCGAGGAAGAAGAATGGCAAGGCAGGCCTAAAAAGCTTCAACGAGTAGATAATTCAGAAGGAAACAGCGAATCAACCCGTAATACTCCGAACGATGGTCAAGAAGTGACCATCGCATTCGGATTACACCGTAAAATGAAATTAAAGTGCATGTCCACCAATGCACAAAGCCTGCTGTCCAATTTAGATGCGCTTCAGATTATCATGTGCCAACTGGAACCAGACGTCGTCTGCATAACAGAAACATGGTTGTCCACGAAGGTAGGCAACCAGGATATTGCTCTCCCGGGTTTCAAGTGATTCGAAAAGATAGAGTCGGGCGTCAAGGTGGGGATGTGTTAATCTATATCAGACACGGCCTGCTCGTGTCCGCCAAATCCGAAAACCTTTCAGGCAATATAGAGGAAATATGGCTCACCATTAGAACACCGGGGTCACATACTCTTGACATCATGGCGGTCTACCGTCCACCGTCGAGAAACCAACAGTCAGACACTAGTCTGATAGAAGGTGTCAAATAATTTGCTAGAAGATCCGATGTCATGATCATGGGAGACTTTAATGCCCCCCATATCGACTGGAATGTGAGTTCTGCGCCCGGCTCCGAAGTAAATTTCGATCGACTACTCCTGCGCAGATTACAGGCATATTTCCTAACGCAACACGACTATATCCGAGAAGATTACGCGAAGGGCAACAAGACAATTACTTACCAAAGCGCCTGAGAGCGTGGACGTCGCAAATTTTTTACCACCTCTCGGAAAAAGTGATCACGTAGTGCTACAGTGGGAATATTTACTATTCTCTGTGCCCGATCGTAGAACGGTAACCAGACGCAACATCTAGAGAGGGGACTTTACAAAACTAAAAACCTCAGTGAGTGGGATAGACTGGAACGAAATATTCACCGGGTACGTTCTCAATGATTGGTTCGCATTCAAAGCCGTATTACACGGACTTATTACCGATTTCTGTCCGATCACGGTAAAGAAAGTAACAAATATGCCTCGATGGCTAACGCCGACGCTAAAGAAAAATGTTATCCACAAAGGAAGGATGTGGAAAACCTATCGCATAGAGAGGACCCCCGAATAGCGCAAAAGGTATAAGGCGCAGGTTAAGAGCCGGATACGAATTAGCCGCCAAAACTTCGAGAGTAATCTAATAAACTGGGCAGTAGAAAATCCTTAGCTTTTCTTCAGCTACGTTAGACAATACACTCGAAATGGAGACCTTATTCCTCTGTTAAAAACAGACGGCGGTGTAGAAATTTCCGAAAATAGAAAAAGTTGGAACATATATCCCGCTTATTTCAGGTGGTCTTAATGAGAGAGGCCGAGCTCACAGCTGTAAACTGAATTTAGGGTGAGCTCCAGACCACAGACTCGGTTGCACTCACGGAAGCTACCGTTCTGCGAGAACTTATACAACTCAAATAAACGAGGTCATCAGGTCCGGATGTAACACCTGCAAAACTATTTAAAGAGCTAGCCATATAGTTGGCGGTACCCCTGTACCTACACTTCTGAGCTTCTCTTAATACTGGACAATTGCCACCCGATTGGAAGGCAGCGTGGATCTCACCCATCCACAAAAGTGGGAGTCGGGTGACCGCAAATAACTGCAGACCGGGCAGCCTCACCTCAATATCCTGCAAGTTCATGCAACACATAGTCAAACTTGGGCTGATGAACTTTTCGGAGCAACATAAACTTCTTACTGACAAGCAGCACGGATTACGCAGGGGAAGGTCCTGCTTGACCAATCTACTCTATTGTCTAGAACAATGGACCCGAGCGATTGATGAGGGGAATAGGGTGCATACAGTCTTTGTAGACTTCAAGAGGGCGTTTGTCACGATGCCTCATCAACACCTTTTATACAAGCTAAGCCGTATAGTGGTCAGGAGGAACCTTTTGCAGTGAATCGCAAACTTCCTGACTGGTCGTACCCAGACCGTATGTATTGGCGAACAGCGGTCGGCGGAGGTAGCAGTTGAGAGTGGGGTTCCACAGGGATCTGTACTCGGCCCTAGCCTCTTCCTTATATATATATATATATATATATATTGACGCTCCCTCAAATTACGTGTGATCTCGTGAATCCGAGATCTCCTCCTCGTATGGTGCTTCGGATGTAGATATTACTCACCATGGACAACATGGCTACAGCCAACGTTCGCAGAAGCATTATGCTCCCATCATTCGCATACTTTCCCCACAAGCGACAGGTTTTCTCCTAAAAACTACAAACGACATTCCATTTTGAATTATGAGCCAGTCTTAGGAGTTTTTCACTGTCTGCTCTTCTTCCTGAGTTACACTGCTGGCTCGTGTTAACAGTGAGTGTATTACTTGTAACGAGCGAGTAGTCGTCTGAAATTGTATCAAAGACTTCTTTGGAATGTTCGGCTGTGCCGATGCATTTCTTAAATCCTATGTGACAAAAGGGAGTTCAAAGGCATTTGCCTATATTTCCTTTAATACACTTGACTTGACGTACGGAATTGAACGCCGAATATTGAGGTAGGTGCGCTTTTGTTGGTCATATCGTTTGCGCAAGCACCAGTTGACGAAGTTGCGCAGGTAGCCATTACCTCAGAACACCCTTCAAAGGTATTCTACCTCGAAAACTTTATCTTTATGTTCACTTCAGTGCGTCTCAACACGCAGATAGAGCGTTTTTACGCAACTGCGTGTGTGGCTGATTGGGTGGTTGCTGTTGTTATTCAGTATCTGCATCGCGTTTGTCGCTTTCCTAAATAGTTTAGTCTTTAGACCACCACAATCTTTGCGACAGACGAGGACATCAAGGAAGGCCAGCTGGTTTTATTCAACTTCCTCTATCTTAAATTGGATTTCCGGGAAGAGGCTGTTGAGACGTTCTTTGAACATGAGCACCTGATCCCGTTCGATGACGACGAAGGTGTCATCCACATACCATCCCCAGAATTTTAGTGTGCGCTGTTGGAAAACCAGCGACTCCAGCCGCTGCAGGACCGCCTCGGATATGAATCCCAAAATCGGTGAAGGGGACATCGATGGGTTCACCCATTTCGGATTTCTATGTGTGTATTACTGCAAAAGAAAGTAAGGAGAGGTACTTCAACACGTGCGTTTACGTCTCATCTTACCGATATGTCATCACCTTGTCAGTGAAGGTCCGTTTCTCATATCCTAGTGTACTCTTTTTTCTTAACCCGGCTGGTCTCGAAATGAGACCATAACAAAAGTATCAATACTTGCGGTATTTGGCGGGATTCGCACCCATATAGGAGGGAAGGCCCTCTATGCAAGCCAACGCTGTACCTACTTGAGCTACGAATGCAACGCCAAATACCGCCAGTTTTTTTTTCACAATTGAGTCAAATAAGCTAACCAAATCTACCAAAATGTTGTTATAATTAAGTCAGCCTAGTAGTCCTTCTCGTGGATTTTACACCATTGCTAAGCAAATCCTGCTTGGTCAGTCAGATGGTGTCCCGTATTGGTGGATGTCGTAAGAGCGGCAAAGTTGGGTAGGAAATATCGATCAAACATTGACTTATCTCACGATGCGAACCCTGGCATTTGAAGTTCAGAATATTCAGTGTGTTGCTGTGCCAAAACTGGTTCTGACCAATGACAACTGACATAATGTGGTAGACGTTTACTGGTGGATCAAATTGAATAAATTAATTTGGCAGCCTTGATATGTCATTTGAGGTGCAGAAGCCGTACAAATGTCTGTCTACGCGTATACTTGTCTGCTGTTTTGCATAACCGCTGATTCCTCGTTAATAAGTAAGCATTTTTAAGCAGAAGAGTGTGTATAGTAAATTGATTTGTTTACTTTTTTACGAAGCCTTGCAGAAGTTGATTTTGCTAGGGATTAGCTTTTTCCGCTTGCGTGTTATTCTGACTTTCCTCGTTAAACGCCAACGATAATTGCACTCACCAAAAGACCTACTGCAGTTTCGTAAACGAACGACGTTAACCAAGCCGCGGTTATATTTGTGTGGTAGTTTCGCTTGTTAATAAACGTAAACTGACATATTTCTGTGATTGAAATGCTGCATCTGGCTGTCCTTACAACTGATCGTTAATATGCTTTATATTTTGTAGCCACTAACTGTTCGCCAAACGGATCCAGTGTTACATTATTGCAGGCCATGGGGCGTTTGCTGGAAGACATCAGGCTGCCCACCTTTGCCAAAACCTATACGCCACACGTGCGGGCCCGGGTAAAGTTTTCAATTCAGGCGAAGCCCATTGTTTATGAATGCACGTGGTTCGAGCGGGCCGCCTACCGACTATCAAGGACATTTGAATGCAACGTAAACTTCCCTGCCATAAAAATGACTATTACTATTCAGGTTAGTTTCCAGTGCCTACATTTGCGTGCTTTTGCTCACAATATATATTCTTAAGTACTGAATTGAGTTACTTATGTGCATTTTAATTTTTGTTTCCAAACGATTAGAAATATAACCCTGTGTTTTAGAATCCCCTATCCACTACCACTCAATGGCCAGGCAACGGTACTCATTGGAATGCAACCTTAAGAGTCACCGGTGAACAGATTGATGCTACAGCCTATGGCAATTATACAGCTATAATGCTACTGTCTGCCAAAGATCCTGACAATGACCTTACAATTCCGCCATATCCTACACATTTACATACAACCACGCGTCACTCAGCATGGACAATGCGCATTTTACGGGATGCCCAAATATTTTTCTTCAATTCCTTAACACGCATCCAGTCTTCCTCCTGTCTTCTTCCAAAGTTGCTGTAAATGTCAGTGATAAATAACTACTGAAGATAAAATTGAAATTGGAAATAAACATCACGTGTGATGTGGCTGGTTTTTTTTTCGAAAATTCAAATAAATAATCAAAACACATTTCAATGTTCTTTCTTTATCTTAGTGACTTACTTAATGTTCAGATAAAAATATTCAAATGAAATCATGTACGTCGTGCATGGGGCAATTAATGTTCACCCACGGGCGTGGTCTAATGTATACTGGCAGGGAGAAAAATGTACGAGACACATAACGTTAAACAAATGCTCTCTTCATTTCGCTAGTTGTCCGTGTATTCATTGATTTGTTTACTATTTGTCCATTTGTTCGACGTTTACATCAAACCCTTTAAAATAAGATATAATTAAACAGCATTTATCAAAAAAACGAACTTTTAGATATTATTTCCTATGCAGATGGCAATGTTGGTCGAATTTGCAAATGCTTCAAAAGAGCAAACCACATTTTCGAGCATACAACATGTCTGCTAGATACCCAGCATACTTTCATTCCTAAGATTGATAAAAAAATTTTAAATTATGAATAAGTGCTTTAAAAATTGCTTTTATTGGAACTTAAGCTGACGAAATTCTGCGTATATGAACTTTTTCCAAGGTTATCGCACAGGGAAATTGGGGACTTTTGACAATTTATTTAATGTATCGGAAGAAAAATGACATAATTTGACTGGAGATGAAAGAATATACCGTTCATTTTATAAAGGATTATTTTTCGCTTAAGGAGATTTATAACAAGATCCGTAATAAATGTGTGAATGCAAAAATCAGGCCACGTATATGACCATTTTTTGAAAAACTTAATATTCTTCTGCCCATTCCGTTTCTAAATAACGCTTAAGCGGAACCTATTGTTCACAAAAAAACGATATCTCTACATAACTTACATCCAATAAGGCCTTAAATTGGCTGTCTTCGCGCTTCCATTTAGAAACTTTGTTTACGCGCACGACCAGTTGTGCGGTAAAAGAAAATGTTCTACCAATAACTTTTTTACTGCATTTTTTGCCAAAAAACTTCACAGAGTAGCTAAATATAATTTTTTAAACTTCTATCATTGCTTCTTTCTGAAAATAAATGCGATTCCTTAAAATTCACTTAATTCCATCTGATCGAATTTGCACAAAATTTTCCAGTACTGGAAGGGATTTTTATTCCACCTTTTTTTACAAATTATGGAACTCTTCCACAGCACAATGTAGAT
>JAYGXS010001425.1:0-14000 GCA_036362985.1 Ligula intestinalis
TGCGGCTCTCCAGTCCAATAGACCAATGACTTCTCAGCCTACTATTCTTATATCTGTTCGTAGTCCCGATAGGGTAAATGCTCTCGCTAATCCTCCCCTCCCACAAACCTGGCCATACACACACTAACGTCAGTGCACACGTTGTCCCTGCCTCCCAGATGTCAATTCATAGTCCCATAACCGTCAGTACACCTGCTATCCCTTCCTCCCGAATGCTTAGTTATAGGCCTATAAAAATCAGAGCACCAATTAGCCAATCCCTCTTGATGTCGGGACCATCAATGCCCGCCGCTCCGTTGTCTACTTTGATAAAATTTAGTCTCAATACATTCTCTGTCCAACAATCGATAATTTTCGCTGCCTCTAACTCGGCAACAAGTTCATCAAGAATGTCGCCAACACCGTCGAAAGCGTTTAGGCCGAGCACTTTCCCTACACAACCTAGCTCCTCCCTTGACCGTAGGAGCCATATTATTCCCCCGTATAGTGCGTTATTGAACACGCCGGGGCTGAACCACGAAATATTTAATGTGCATGGCAGTAACCCAAACTGGTATAGTTTTAAATCTTATCCGAGTTGCCCTAGTTCGCTGTCTGTGCATCTAAGGATTGCAGAGGTCTTTGAACTAGCGTCAAAGATTCATCTTGCGCGTGACCAGCACAGGAAAACTTGCGCCTTGAGCGAGTCAAACTCAGCGAAGTCTGTTGCACAACTGTTTCGTCGTAGGTCATCCGCAAAACGAGGAATTGAAATACCCCCATTTCTTAATGAAAATAAAACATTTGTACTAGATGAGTCTGATAAGGCTGAATTATTCAATGCTTTCTATGCGAAGCATTTTACGACAGAATCCGAACCTATCCCGTCGTTTCAACCATACTCAGACAATACTCTCGGAAACATTGATTTCTCCATAGAATTAATTTGTAAGTAGATAATTTGTCTAAAAAACTCGCACTCTTCGGGAACTGATGGTATCCCCAATTCAGTTATCAAAAGAGTGTCAACCTTTCCCAAATTACTTAGCCATATATTTTCAGTCCATCTCTTAAATGGTTGCTTTCCTGACACTTGGAAGACATCTATTATTCTTCCAGTCTTTAAATCAGGATCTCGTTCAGACATAAATAACTACCATGGTGTTCATAAACCCCGGCCCTAGCTTAGCTTCTGAAGCAGATAACTTGAAATAAAATTCTCGATTTTTGCCTAAAAAAAGTTTTCTACCTGGAAGATCATGCGAAACGTGTCACGCCACTTCCCTACGTAACGAGTGGCAATCCGTCCTTGTTATCTACTTTGACCTGAGCAAAGCCTTCGACAAGGTACCGCACAGACGGCTTCTTGTCAAATTGGAAACCATTGGCATCTGTCCCCCTCTCCTCGACTTCATTGGTTCCTACTTGCGAAACCTGCCACTTGGCATTCCTTAACCTGGTTACTTCACTTCGTAATGAACAGCAATCAGTCATCGTGATTTACTTTGACCTTAGCAAAGCTTTTGACAAGGTGCCTCATAGGCACCTTTGAGTAAAACTGGAAGCCCTAGGCATCAGGCCTCCCCTCCTCGATTTCATTGCCTCCTACCTGTCTAACCGCAGCCAGAAGGTAATAGCTACTCGATGCTTCAGCCGATCACGAGTGGTGTATTACAAGGCACGGATTTAGGTCCCCTCCTTTTCATTCTTTACATAAATGAAATTTCAACAGTGCTAAATTATTCGGAAAATTTCATTTATGCTGATGACCTTAAGTGTACTTACTCATTTTCTAAGGACACGGCCAGTAGTTGTGTTGATAAAGTTAACGCAGACTTGCGTAATCTCTCAAGTTGGAGAGCTACATTGCAGATGGAGTTTTCTCCATCAAAATGTAGTTTCTTGAGTTTTGATCCCGCAAGGCTTCCTGGACCCATTATCTTCCAAAATAGTCCACTGTTAGAAAGATCTACGATAGAGGATTTGGGTCTTACTTACACGAATAAGCTTGCATTATCGCCTCATGCAGATCGAATTTCTGCCAAGGCCGCACATATATGTGGGTTTATATCGCATAACTTTTTCCTTCCAGAAATGAAGTTAAAACTATACCGCATGTTTGTTCTTCCTATACTAGAATACGGCTGCCCGCTTTTTGGCCTCATGACCCAGCATGACCGTGGTCAGATTGAAAAGGTTCAGCGAGTTTTCACTCGTTAAATATTTTCTTTGTCTGGGTCTGGTATGTGTTATACAGATAGATGTCAATTAGCAAACATTAAATTTCTTCGGATAAGAAGACTCGAAGCTCGTCTATGCGTTCTGTTTCGCGTTAACAATAGTCCTTATCTCCCACAAATTAACGCTCTCCTTCCAGTTGACCGACCTTACACCACTCGTAACCCTTCCATGATAATTTTACCACCCCGTAGCTCCACATCTAACCGTTCTCGCTTTTTTACCTCCAAGTATGCTTTTATTTGGAACAACCTTCCTCTCGATATTAGACTTTCTTCTACACTGTCGATTTTTAAAGGCAAATTATATAAGCATTTAAATTTAGAGGAAATAAAGTCGTTACTGTCTGTTGCCTTTCCAAACACGCAAGTTGTAGATTTTGAAAAGGGTCCTCCTGGCATTTGAAGCACTTCCCAGGATACTAAAATGGTTTCTAAATATAATCGCATTTCCCTCTGCAGAGTCAAGCATCACTTCGAAGGGCTGCGAATTCTTCTCCGTTTTTGCAACCTTCGCTCTGGAATCTGGTGGGTCGCAACTCGATGATGTTGCCTTGAGTTCTACTGCCTTCATCTGCCTTCTGGATGACCCTTTCCTAACCCAACGATATATTATTTTTTCCCATGACCATAAACGTCCCGAACACTCAACATCAGGTCCTAAACTAACCACATCAAACCCCTTTACCTATTAAGTCACTGTAAGTCACTTTATTAAGGGAAAAAGGCTTTCACCCTTGAGCTCCCTATTCATAACGAAAATCGCATAATAGGTCCACCGTAACAATATTACATAATACAAATGTACAAATGTAGGCTTAACATCAGCGATAAGTGTGAGCCAGTTGCAAGGTGCTGCTACTGACACTTTGTTCATTATATCTGCCACAGTTTCTCAGCAAATGAGAATCAAGTTTGTGTTTTAAAATATCAACAGTATCTGAGAGGACCACATCTTCCGGGAGTCCGTTCCATGCTCCAATGACCCTCTGCGAGAAGGCGTTTCGTCGAACGTCGAAACGGACCGGTTTCCTCTGTAGTTTAAAAGGATGACCTCGCAGACAGTTTTTTCTCCTAAAGTTTTTTTGAACTCGGTGG
This sequence comes from Ligula intestinalis, assembly GCA_036362985.1. Taxonomy (NCBI): domain Eukaryota; kingdom Metazoa; phylum Platyhelminthes; class Cestoda; order Diphyllobothriidea; family Diphyllobothriidae; genus Ligula; species Ligula intestinalis. Next base: position 3,315 of record JAYGXS010001425.1, read on the forward strand.
CCCGCTGAACTCATCCACCGATCTAGGAGTTTTTTACTGCCAATGACAATTATTTTATAAGAGTTCACTGCTTATCATCATTATTTTCATTTTCACGATAGCACTAAGTTTGTAACGACAGGGCCCCTTGGACCTTAAATATACAAATATACAAATTATTATTAACCGCAGCCAGAAGGTCCTAATAGGTAAAAGTTACTCCACTTCTCAGCTGATCACGAGTGGCGTTTTTCAAGGCATTGTCTTGGGTCCCTTACTTTTTATTCTATACATAAACTAAATTTTGAATGTTCTTAAAAATTTACACAGTCTCCTTTATGCAGACGACCTCAAATGCATATATTCATTTTCTGAGCACAGGGCAAGTATATGCGTTGATAAAATAAATGTGGACCAACTTACACTCTCACGTTGGAGTGCTACCTGGCAGATGGAATTTTCTCTATTTAAGTGTAATTTAATGTGCTTTGGTCACGCCATACTTCCTCGTCCCCTAGTCTTTCCAAATGCTCCACCTTTAGAACGATCCACCATAAAAGACTTAGGTCTAAGCTACACAAATAAACTAGCATTTTCGCCTCATGCTGATCGAATATCTGCGAAGGCTGCACAGATATGTGGTTTTATATCGCACAATTTTCTCCTGCTGGAAACAAAGTTAAAAATTTATCGCATGTATGTTCTACCCATCCTAGAATACTGCTATCCCCTCTTTGGTCTAATGAATGCTTCGGACCGCAGTAAGATTGGAAATATACAGAGGGTATTTACTCGCAAAATATTTGCTCTTCCTCGATCCACTAATTCTTATACAGAGAGATGTCCGTTAACGAACATGACAATTCTTTGGGTCATAAGACTCGAAGCTGACCTCTGTTTCCTCTCTTTGCGTTAAATCTACCCCTGACTTTCCACGAATCAACGCTCTCTTTACCGCAGATAGACCTTATGCCACTGGTAATTCCTCCAGGATTATTACACCCCCCTTAAGCTCCACTTCGAACCATTCTCACTGCTTTGCCTCCAAATATGCCTTCCTCTGGAATAATTTTCCGCTCGAATTTAGGCTGCCGTCTAACTTAGCAGTTTTTAAAGTCAAATTAAGTAAACACTTCACTTCGGAAAGTATTAAGTCCTTGTTATCCGTCTTCTTCCCAAACACACATCTTTTGGACTTTGAAAAGGGTCCGCCTAGTATCTGAGGTGGTTATGTTTATATCAAATTTTTTTCCATATATGTCTATTTTCCTTTCTCCTTTGAGTGATATTTGCAACGGTGTTTCGTCCACTACTCTGTCCAGTCATCATTGTCGTATTCTCCATTCTCCGTTTTCCAAATCTGACGATAGGCTTCATGATCTTTAGTCATGCTCGTGGCGGTTCTGCTATTTTCGCCAGCTCGTCGCTAAACTCTGCAGTCTACAAGGTCACATGTCCGGCGTTTCGTTGATGATGAGTGACCTTTGAAGCAGTTTTTTCTCCTATGTTTTGCTTTTTTTAAGCGGGGGTTCGCTTAACTCCGTCCCATCTGAAATTTGGAGTTTTTTTCACTGCTTTAGCCTTAGTTCACCATGCGTTGACTACTACTTAAAAATGATGATATGTTGGTGAATATGAATAAATCTACCAACGCTACTAAACGCTCTCGTTGTCCATGTGGTTGTTTCATGGAGAGCAGCATTCATCAACTTTGTATTTATTTTTCCACAGCACATATATTGCAATGACGTGGCTCTCCGGGCCTAAAATATAAAAAAATATTTATTTATTTATTTAAAGGAATTTTTCCTAAGTATCCCTCAACATACTGATACTGAACCTATTAACGAACACGAAAAAGCGGATGGGCCCGAGTAATGAACCTTGAGGGACTCCGCTCTAGATGACTGTCGGCCTTGAATGTTGTCGTCCTACACACACCGTTCGGGAACGACCAGCGACGAAATTCTCAATCCACGTATGAATTCTGCCTCCGATAACCATAAGTATCAACTTATGCGGGAAAGGTTGGTGTGGAACACTGTCGAAGGCCTTCTTGAAATTTACGTAGGCCGTATGTACGGTTTTGTTTGCATCAGGTGCCCCTGTCCAGCTTTGCATCGTGTAAAGCACGTTTTTTTACAGGAGACATACCCCTAGGAAAGCCATAGTGTTTATTAGACAAAATATTGTGAGTTAAGCTAAAAAATAACAATAAACTTTGGCTATAAAATAGCAGAGGCTATTAGACTGTCATCTCGCAGTAAAAACCCACCAATTTATGTCAAGCTTTTTTCACATATTGAAATAGATGCAATTTTTAAACAGCAAAGGCTTGTTTTCAAATATCTAAGGAAAACAAAGTATTGCCTCTATCATGATCTCACTCCAATGGAGCGAAGAATAGCGTCAAGTTCTTCTGATAAATTCGTGAATCCACCGCAACTGGATCAAGTTCCTGGTCGTAGCCCTAGGAAGCCTAGCGATCCATGTACTCTTATTCCTGGCAAACCTAGATTACTGCTCCCCAGAACAGCAACTGTCTAATCCCCCTCAAGTCACCAGACATCCCCATCTACTTCCAACTTAGATGCTTCCCCAGTTGCCATAGCTTGTTATTCTGGTAGCCCTCCTAGAAATTCTGAAAAGCCCTCTACGTCAGGTAGATCAATGGCTTCGATACTCAATCAGAGTCCTCCCAAACCTTCTATTAAATCACCCAATTCAGGTTATCAGAACGGTGGGATCCGGAACTCAAGTGCGAGCATGCAGCCTTCCCAAACACAATTTAAGCTTTTACAACAGAAAGATAACGAACATATAGGTTACACTACTTATCACAATTATCTTACTGGGCCAGGCTTTCCACCGCTTAATCCTCATAATTTTCTTACCTCGCCCACCAGCCTCTATTTCCCATCTTGGTTTTCCCAATTTGCCGGTACCTATCAGCAAGCTCACCACGGAACTAATCCCTATGGCCCATCGATCTCACAGAGCTTTCTTCCTGGAGCCTTTAGCTATCCCCCTCAGCTTTAAATGTTAATTTTCTTGCTCCAGTTGATGACTTTTCTCCAAACTTCCAACCAAATTACCCACCTCCAAATTTTTAATACTAAATAAAGATAACCCTAGTTCAATTACCCAAGATACACTGGATATCATCTTGCTTAATGCAAGATCTGTTTAAAATAAAATGGCTCAACTTAGAGCTATTGCGTTCGAGCTGAAGCCAGATGTTATATGTATAACAGAGTCGTGGACCCATCCACATATTTCCGATACTTTACTCATAATAGGCGCGTATGATTTCTACCGTCAAGACCGCTCTATTAAGCGTGGTAGTGGTTGTCTTCTCTATATTAAAGCTATTTTTAAGCATTTCCCGTTCGACCTAGATGCTAAGTCATTCTCGGACAATTACTGCTTTGCATCCATTATCCTGTCTCGACGTCAAAAGGCGATTATCGGATGCATTTATAGTCCCGTAAATTATCTTCGGAAGATGATGAAATCTTTGCGAAATATTAAGGCTGATTTCGGAGTCCACCTTTTGATGCTTAATTTATCGCTGAGGATTCCAACTTTCTCGAAGGTGTTTGGTCATTGAACTGTTGCCCATCAAGATTTCAGCCCTTCCTAGATACCATCAATTTTTTAAACTGGTCTCAGTTGGTCTGTTCCCCAACAAGGGATCAGCTTATTTTAGATTTAATTTTCACGAATGACATTTCCCCTTTTTTGTTGACTACAATCAGAACATATTCCCAAGTGACCATACTTTGATCCATTGTTGCCTTCCGCTTGCTTCGGAGAAAAATTATAGCATCATTCGTACCTATCGTGCATTTGACCTAGCTGATTTTAGTTTAATTAACTACTTTGTGAACTCACTAGAATGGCAGGAGATTTCCTTCACGAACAGTGAATTAATTCTCGGTGACATATTAATGGCAATTTCAAATGGCATTATGGAATTTGCGCCGATCATAAATGTTAAGCATTATGCTTCGGACCATTGCCTTGACTGAAGAAATTGCAAAGATAGTTGAAATACCAGTCTACGAGCTTATTATCTTTGCACCTAAGAATCGCAGATATTTTTGAATTAGCGTCTAAGATTTGGCGTGCACGTGACAAACAGAGGGAATCTTGCCCACTCTGTTAGTTAAACTCTGCAAAATCCATTGCCCAACTGCTCCCTCGTCGGTCCTCCATTATATAAGGTCACGAAATCTCCCCGTTACTGAATGAAAATAAAACCTTTGTGCAAGATGAATCTGAGAAGGCTGAACTGTTCAATGCATTCTTTGCAGAGCACCTTACGACGGAATCTGAACCGGTTCCGTCGTTTCAGCCATGCTCAGTTAATACTACAAGTACCATAGATTTATCAATAGAAGTACTTCGTAAGCACATTATCCGTCTGAAAAACTCGCACTCCTCGGGAACTGACCGCATTCCGACCTCAATTATAAAGAAACTATTCAGCTGTCCCCGATAGCTTATTCATCTTTTCTCAGCTTATCTTCTAAACGGCTTCAATCCTGACTCATGGAGGATATCTGTTATTCTTCCAGTCTTCAAGTCAGGATCTCGTTCGGACGTAAATAACTGCCGAGGTGTTCTTAACACCCCGGCCCTAGCCAGACTTCTGGAAAAGATAATTTTTAATCAAATTCTCGATTTTTGTGCAGAAAATAAACTATTAAGCACCCCACAGCCTGGATTTATACCTGGAAGATCATACCAAACCAGTTACTTGCTATTTCCTTAACCGAAATACTTCACTTCGTAATGGGCAGCAATCAGTCATTATGATTTACTTTGACCTCAGAAAAGCTTTTTAAACGGTCCCGCACAGGCGTATTCTAGTTAAACTTGAAGTCCTAGGCATCAGGCCTCCTCTTATCGATTTAATTGCTTCCTACCTGTCTAACCACAACCAGAAGGTCTTAGTAGGCAAAAGCTACTCGATGCCTCAGCCCATCATGAGTGGCATTTTTTAAGGCACGGTTTGAGGTCTCTTCCGTTTCATTCTTTACATAAATTAAATGTCAATAGTGCTAAACAACACGGAAAATTTCATTTATACTGATGACCTTATGTGTATTTACTCATTTTCTAAAGACACGGGGAGTAGTTGTGTTGATAAAGTTAACGCAGACTTTCGTTCTCTCTCACGTTGAAGCGCAATATAGAAGATGGGGTTTTCTCCATTTAAATGTACTTTCATGTGTTTTGATCCCACAAGGCTTCCTAAGACCCATTAGCTTCCAAATTAGTCCACTGTTAAAACGATCTACGATAGAGGATTTCGGTCTTACTCACACGAATAAGTTCATGCAGATGGAATTTCTGCCAAGGCCGCACAGATATGTGGGTTTATATCGCATAATTTTCTCCTTCCAGAAATGAAGTTAAAACTACGCCACATGTTTGTTCACCCTATACTAGAATACTGCTGTCCGCTTTTTGGTCTCATGACCCAGCATGATCGTAGTTAGATTGAAAAGATTTGGCGAGTTTTCACTCGTAAAATATTTTCTCTTCCTGGGTCTGGTAGGAGTTATACAGATATACGTCAATTAACAGACATTAATTTTCTTTGGGTAAGAAGACTCAAAGCTGGTATATGCTTTCAGTTTCGTGTTAACAATAGCCCTAATATTCCACAAATTAACGCGCTCCTTCCGCTAGACCGACCTTTTGCCATTCGTAACTTCTCCATGATAATTTAACCACCCCGTAGCTCCACATCTAACTGTTCTCGCTTTTTTTTCTGAAAAATATGCTTGTTATGGGAACAACCTTCCACTCGATATAAGCTGTCTTCTAAACTTTCAATTTTTTAAGGCAAATTACATAAGCATTTAAGTTTGGAGGAAATAAAGTCAGGTCAGGTCAGGTCATGTTATATTGAGGGAAATATTGGTAAATACCTTTGAACTTCCTATTGGTACAGTTTTTTCAATGCATTTGATCTGCAGAACATTTCAGATCAGTGGCGTTGCCAAAAATTTGAGGGCCGACAGTGAAAAAACTCCTTAGGCATTGTTCAGAAGTCTAGGGTTTTGAATGCCATTTGAGAGATTTAAGGAGAAAAACTGTCGCCTGGGGGAGGGGGGGGGTGCAGGGTATATTCGAAGCGGATGGCCTGTGCTAAGAGTGTTTGAAGCATGTCAGGGAGAGTCCATCGCGGTTTTCGCCATAATACCAAGGGTCCCACGAAGAGAAGGTTGCGGAGGTCACGCGAACCTCATCGAGTGTCGGCGATGCGCCCATCGTGAACCCTTGTTGGTTTAACGAGTCTGCCTGCTAATTGACAGAAGAAATATAATCGGTAGTTTTCTAAACAAACATATTACTGAAAATTAGCGAGTAGTATGTTTTTTATAATGTGATTATTCCACAATTTGCATTCGGCAATTAGCAGTTTATTTTCGGGGGCTCAGTGGCTATTTGTTCTAACTTAATAGTGTCGTAAACATGCCTACAGATGCGTCTGACGTGTGCTCAGATGGCGACATAACAATGTCCGCGGGCAGAGCATTCCAGGCCTGAATTGGGAAAAGTTTTACAAATCCGCGTAGTCTCGGATCACAACGTTTGGTGGACTCGAAGCTTGCAATTCTTGTTATTCTTAACTAACATATTACTGAGAATCAGTGAGTAATATGTGTATATATAATTTCGTTCTCGCCATATCCAATTTTAGTGGGCATTTCGGGTGTGAAAATATAAATTTCTCTTGAAAGGCATCCACAGATGGGGACATAACAATTTCCCCGGGGAGTGCATTCCAAGCTTCAACTACTCTATTACCAACGAAGAACTTGCGTGCGTCTAGTCTGGCCCCTGTTAGGCGTAGTTTGAAGAGATGCCCTCTTAAGTTGGTCGTTGTTGCTAACTCGAAGAAGTCGCCAGGTAGAAGACAGCATTCCTGCCCGCGCATTATACGAAATGCTTGTATCAGATCGCCACGTAGCTGTCTGTAACTTAACGGAAATAGATCGAGATTAGCTAAACGTCTTTCGTAGGGTAAAAAGCTCTGACCGGTAACCAGTTTGGTCGCGCGCCTTTGGACCGCCTCGAGGGAATTTAGGTCTTTCGCGGTCCAGGGTTTCCATGCTTGGATTGCGAACTCCAACTTCGGCCGCACAAATGTTCCAAAGACCTTAGCAAAGCAGTCTTTATCGAAGGCACAGAAAGCCCTTTTGACAAGATACAGGACGGACATCGCAGACTTGGCTACTTTTGCGCAGTGCAGCGAGGGCTTAAGAGACGTAGAGATCCATACTCCCAAATCTTTCTGTGCGTCGACTTCTTGCAGTTGGATGCCATTTAGGCTGTAAACCATGGGGTTCTGAGAGCTGGGTCGGCCAACTCGTAGGATACTGCATTTTTTCTCGTTAAACGGCAAAGACCAGTCTTGAGACCAAGTTTGAAGATGGTTTAGGTTTAGCTGCAAATGTTCTTCGTCAGCTGAATTTCTGATGACGTTCCAAATCTTAATGTCATCGGCAAACATAGCCACATCGCAGTCCAGTTCACGGACGGAGTCATTGACGTATATAATGAACAGTTTAGGGCCAAGGACAGAGCCTTGGGGGACATCGCTCTCGACTGCAACGTCTGCCGACTGCTGGTCACCAATATGGACAGTTTGAGAGCGACCAAGTAAGAAGCTTTGAATCCACTTCAGCAGATTTCCTCGAACACCTATTTGGCTGAGTTTGTGCAGAAGTCGTTGATGTGGGACGCTATCCAAAGCCTTCTTGAAGTCGATGTAGATTACATGAAGCGGATTTACTCAATCAACTGCCCGAGTCCAGCGTTCCAAACAATGGAGCAGGTTCGTCACGCAGGACCTGCCTCTGCGGAACCCGTGTTGCGCATCCGATAGAAGGTTATGCTGCTCTAAGAAACGCATCAGCTCTCATTTTACTACTTTTTCCATAATCTTGCAACGGATCGAAGTGAGGCTGACTGGTCTATAACTGTTTGCAGAAACCTTTCTGCCGCCTTTATACAACGGTGTGATCCGTGCGGATTTCCAATCGGCGGGTAAAAACCTGCGTTAAACGAGGTACTTAAAAGCATAGAAAGCGGTTTGGCTAGCTCCCCAGCAAGTTCTTTCAGAAATTCAGGCGAGATGTCATCGGGACCGGATGATTTCGAGTCGTTTAGTGCCATTAACTCCTGAAGAACGGTTGCTTTGGCGAAGGCCACATTTTCAATCTTTGGACCATCATCTAAGCCATAGTTTGGAGGAATGAATCCGATTTCAGTTGTAAAGTTCGATTTGAAAAATTGTGAAAGATGCTCAGCTTTTGCTCCATCCTCACTCATTTCTGTTCCATCGCTAGCCTTCAGAAGGGGAACTGGGTCCCGGTTTCGTGTGGTCTTTCTTAAGTAGCCATAAAATAGCTTCGGATTTTTAACTGCCCGGTTGAGTAAATCTTTTTCAAAGTCTTTGCGCGCTTTGAAGATAAGTCGCTTCACGAGGTTCCTCTGCGTTTTGTATGCATTTAGGGATACCGGATTTCTGTCTGCTCTATACTTTCTAAACAATCTCCCCTTTTTATTTATCTCTTTCTTCAGCGCTTTAGTCAGCCACTGAGGTTTGTTGTTTAGCTTCTTCCGTGTAATCGGACAGTGGTTTCTCAGGAGAGTATGCAATAACTCACTGAACCATCCCCAATCATCAGCTGTATTGCCAGAAAAAACCAATTCCCAATTTATGTTGTTTATTTCGGCCTTCATTTGATCAAAGTCACCACGCCAAATATTCCTTCTAACCTTGGTGGGTTGTTTTGGTACCGAAAATATAGAATAGTCCCAATTTAGTATGATGTGATCACTTTTACCTAGAGGAGGTAGAGATTGCACCTCGTCGATGCTGTCCAGCGATTTCGTAAGTACCAGGTCTAGGCAGTTTGATTGCTGCCCCTCACGCACCCTGGTGGGAAATAGAACGTATTGACTGCGAGATGCATTAAGTGTCAGAGCTAGTAAACGCCAGTCGAATGCTTGCTCTGGGCCTCGTGCGTATGATGAACCCCAATCGATAAGCGGGGCATTGAAGTCTCCCATAATCAAGACGTCGGGCCGAGCAGCTAATCTCGCTAACTCTTCTAGTAGACCAGTGTCAGCCTCATGATCATATCTAGGCGGACGGTACACGGTCAGAACTTCCAGGCTGGGTGATTCCGGTACCTTTATAGTAAGCCAGATGGCCTCGGTGCTGCAATGAAACCGCTCTGTTTTTTCCGAGACTAGCAGCCCATATTTGACGTTAGTTATAATTCCTCCTCCTTGGGGCCCTCTTCTATCTCTCCGGAACAGATTAAAGCCAGGTAATGCCACTTCGCGGTCATCCACGTTTTCAGACAGCCAGGTTTCTGTCAGAGAGATAATGTCGGGAGAAAGGTCATATATCTGCACTTTTAGTTCATCTAACTTGGACAACAGACTCTGTGCGTTGGTGTAGAAGAATTTAAGTGACATATTTTTGACGAATTTTGTCTCGGTGGAATTTGAACTTTGTTTGACATCGGCTGTGTAAGCCACGCTCAGGCCATTGTTCGAAGTATTATCAGTTGGTTCAAGAACCTCATATTCCTGTGAATAATCTTCCCGTTCGAGATTACCAGGGTGGTCTCGCCATTTTTTCTTCTCGAAAGTTATTCTGCCACAAGTTCCCGACGTTTGAGCCGTTCCGCTAGAGAGTACTCCAGCTGAAAAAAACTTCTTTGTGTGACTGGCGAAGGCTGGTCTTTTTTGATAAGATCAGTTTAACGTGTTCGTTATTTTGTATCACAATTTTTAGAGGTCGTGGTCGCGGCGTACCTGTGGCCTCGTCAGGTTTTTTTCCGATCCGAAACGATTTCAGAACTGGAAATTCCTAACCTGGCTCGAAAAGATCCTTTAGAACACGGTTGAAGGATGCCATGTCCTCCGCGTTATGGTCTGAGCTGACTGAAGTACATTCTTCTAGGCCCTGAACAATAATACAGTGCTGTCGTCCCTGTGGGTGTTGGAAAACTTTTTCTACAGTGTTTGTCATATTGGCCTCTGTGTGACTCGAGCTCGGGATGGCCGATGTAGATGGTTCCCCAGCATGGACCTCATTTCTGTTGCTATGTGTATTCGGGAAGCCAAACCCTTCGTTGTTGCGTGTCATTTCGGTGTTGGACACGGTCTCTAAGTTGGCCTCAGAATCCATGTCTGCGATCTGGGAGCTTGGGCTGGCAGTGGACCTCGAGCTTGGACTGGCTGGAGTCAATATTTCGCCAGTATTGACTTTGCTGTTTTCGCTAGGGGTGCTCGCGAGGTCAGGCATGGCAGATTTAGGCACCTTCACGCTGGGTGTTGGCACAGTCTTGCAATTTTTTATGAGAGCCTTAGGTTTTGGTGGTGGCACAGCCGTCCCTTTTTTTGTCCACAGCGGGGGTGTTCGAATTAGCCTCCACTGTGGCTGCATGGTCAACTATGGGGGCCTGTACTTTAGGTATAGGTACACGCGTAGGTTTCTGAGGTAGTCTACACGTAAGCTCGGCAGCTGTCAGGTTTTCTGTTGACACGTGGGTCTGCTGGATAAAATCTCTCATGCCCTTCATTTCGTCTTCGAGTTTTTCCTTTGAAACAAGGGTCTGCAGCATAAACTCCTGCATATTTTTTACCACGTCGACAAGTTTATCAAAC
>JAYGXS010001426.1:0-13985 GCA_036362985.1 Ligula intestinalis
CTTGCCCTGTTGGCCTTGATAAAGCTTTCTAATGGTTCTACCTATTTGCTGACTTTTATCGACCGTTTTGCTCGTTGACCGGTTGCTGGGCCCATTTCTGACATCGATGCCGAACTTAACGGAGGCAATTTTGACGCACTGGTTATCCAACATCGGCATTCCTGTGACCGAAACAACTTACCACGGATCCCAGTTCAAGTCCAACGGGACTTTTCTCTTAACACTTACCGGGTTCGAGAGATTGCATACCAAGCCTTTGCCGCTGGCTTTGTGGGACGTTTTCGTCGGCAGCTGGAGGCAGCTCTCATGGCCCAGCTTGGTCCTTCCCGAATGTCCGACAATCTCCCTCCTGTGATTTTGGCCATCCATTCTTCTCTCAAGGCGGAAATTGATTGAACCGCAGCCGATCTTGTCCTCGGAACCTCCCTAATACTATTCGATAAGTTATTATCTCCTTCAAGCACGTTAACGTCTTTCGATACTCGTAGTTATGCTGACCTACTACGCAATGCCATTCGCAATCTCCGCGCTACGACCCCTCGACTGTCGTCGAATAATTCCTCCATCTTTTCCGACCTCAATGTGTGCAAATATTTTCTCCTCCGGCAAGACGCTGTTCACCGACCACCCCATTACCTTTATGATGACCCTTACACAGTTGTTCGACGATCTGAAATGGATATTGTCAATAATCGCAATGGCTAGTCAGACACTTTCAACATTGACCGCTTCAAACCACCCTAAGTCGAAAATGCGGAACCGACCTCAACCACACACAGCACCCAGCCACATACTGACGGCACCAACATAAACTGGCAAAAAAATCAATCCTGACCACCCACACCAAGTCTGGTCGGACAGATCTATAGCTGGCTAGATTATCAACGCCTTCTCTTCCTTTGGTGGTTCGGGGTAAGTTATAGTAGCCGTTCCAATGCTTCCTTTCTCTGGCGTTCCTAGCACCCCCCATGTTTGACATGCAAGTTATTGTAGTGTTATTTTTCCGGCCAATATGCAGTAGCTTCTCCAGTGTTTCCCTTTTTCCTGCGTCCCAACAGCCATGACAAGCACGCTTACTAAACAGGCGCTCATCCAAAGCACGGCTGCCCTCAGACTTAACCTCAGATTATTCGTTTACGTATGCAGAAAACGCACCGCTTGCGCGCGTTGGTCAACCTGCCTTGTTTTTCATAGTCCCTTGTGTTTATGTACCTCCTACTGTCGCTATGACCTGCCCAATCAGCCACCCAACACGCACTCCCGCGTGCTGACACAAACAATGGCATACCCGTTCACAACACACTTCTCCTAGCACGTTACCAAACGGGTTTTGTCCAGACACCATGGCTAACTCTCTTACAGACGGACATATTCATCGCACATAAGCCAGCGGTCCATCTATGACAAATTGCCTTGGGTGCCAATAAATCGCTCCTACACTCTGACTGCATCCAGCCAACAGACGGAACATTCTTACGGTTGTGGCTATAGTAGATCGCAAATCCTTGACCGCTACAAGGAGTCGACAGTGTGGCCAACGATTTAACACCTGCTGAAATCCCGTGCAAATGTAGATAAGAGAGCGTTTGTCGTGGGTGGGTGTAGTTGCTCGTCCTGGAGCCTAGAGCGATGCCTGCGACCTGTGCTGAGGTGCAATTGTAGCACCAGCCAGAGGATGTGTTGGCATAATTTTGACGTCTGCCATCCAGTCGAGACGTCAGAAGGGGGTTAGGATGTGTCCTTTATCTTGACTATGGCAGATGGTGAATCGGCCTGTTGGAAGTAGGAAAGGTCATCTCGACCACGTATGCCAGTGAGTCCGTACCTTGGTAGAAGAAAAGGATATTTCCGAAACATTGTAGCCCAGTGAAAGCTGAATCGGACGAATGGGTCAATGAAGTATGTTCATTGTCGTACATGTACAAAATTCAAATAGACTGGAGGGTTAAATGTTTATCAGTCCATCAATGCCTGCGTGTTATCATGATGAGTGCATTTAAAAAATAAATATCAAATGATGGCTTTGCGGGCAATGGGTGCAGAAATGTCTCGTACACAGGGGAGATATGACGTGATCGCAACATATTTAGTTGATTGCTTCAAGAAACTTGATTGGGTTAGGCCTGGACAAGTACGGCTGAGATTTTTTGGATACGTCAATCTCGATGTGTGACAAGGTTTCGGCAACCGCATTTTCCTTCTCATGGACACAATAATGTCAGTCACTTTAAGTCACTTTATCAAAGGAAGAAGGCTTTTACCCTTGAGCTCCCTATTCATAACCAAAAATCGCATCATATGTCCACCGTAACAAGAGTAAATTATAAAAATGCTTATAAGGATTGTTGGAAAGGCGCCGGTTGAGCCCCTGAAAACCTTTGAAAAACATGAAAAAAGTAAAACAAGCCCCTTCGATTGCACTCAGTATTGGCTTTGTTTCAATTTTATGCTAAGTTAATAGCGAGCAAGATAGGGATTTCGTTCAAAGTGAAAAACTGTCTTCACAGGTACAACAATATCAAAAATGGACAATAATACCAGGGCACTGTAGGTGTTAAAGTTTTCGAAGAAAGAATACTTATGTCGGAACTGAAAAGTTGTCATCCCAAGAAGTAGAATTCGACAGAAGAAGTTTTTTGGGAAAATGTTATTTACTGGGTGAATTTTCGACACTGGCTCACCAGGTCGTCATCAGACAGATAGGAAGTGTACGAAAAAGTTAATTCACAATGATGGCTACTGGGGGTTAATATAGCGAATCGGGGTAATTGTCACCCGCATGTGATTATGCGGTCAGTAGGGAAAGAAATAGTTGTCACCCGCATGTAATCATGCGGTCGTTTGGGGACTAATTGTCGACAGCATCTAATTGTGCGGTTGGTGGTGGTTGATTTGGGCTTCCTCCAGTCCGCGTAGGCTACCGTCTCTTCCGTACGTCTCTGACGTTGGTGTACATCACGTCCAATTTGACGTGCCTGTTGATGCACGAGTCGTCGGAGTTGATGGCTTCTACGAATTGATGGCCTTTCTTGTATGGACAAGAGCCAACAATGCGAGTTCTGTTCCACGCAAACTGATGTCCAGTTTCAACTGTGTGCATGGCGACTTCAGGCAAACGATAGTGCCCTTTTACTGCTCTTTGATGTTTACGTTTGCGTGTAGAGGCTGATCTTCCTGCCATTCCGCAATAAACCGCATTGCAGCCGTTACAGGGAAATTTTGTTCAGAACATATTTTCTGTCCAAGTAGCTTACCTTGTGCTTAGAATGTACAAGCTGATTTTGCAGAGTTTTGGCCGGTTTCTGCACTACTTGGATTTGCTGCTTCCTTAGGTGGCTTTCAACCAGTTCAGACACGGTCTTAATGTAGGGAAGCGTTCACCAAGTTCCTGGATTGGGTTTCTGGATGGAACAACCTAGTTCCTTTTCTTTCTGTTTCAACTGTTGCAATCTCATGCATTGACGCACGAACGTCCTGGGGAAACCGTTGTTTGAAAACAGTTTGAACCGAATAGTAAGTTCGGCTTCGTTGAGTTCTGGGCTAGTTCAGTGTGTTCCTGCTCAATTGATCAGCGTGTTAATGGCACTCCATTTTTTGGCAACAGGGTGGTTGCTATCGTAATGCAGGATAACATCTGCGTGCGCTTTTTGCCGTAGACTGATGTTTGGAAAGTTCCGTCAGTGTTCCGCTCTATTAGGAGGTCGAGGAGTGGCAGTTTACTGTTAACTTCTTTTTCTAGCGTAAACTTGTCTGAACTGGTTGAAAGACACCTAAGTAAGCACCAAATCCAAGAAGCGCAAAAAACCGACCAATACTCCTCGAAATCAGCTTGTAGACCCTAAACACAGGGTTAGCTACTTGGACAGAAAAGAAGTTATATACAAGATCCCCTGTAGCAGCTGCAATGCACTTTATTGCAGAATGGCAGGAAGATCAGCCTCTACACGCTAACGTAAACATCAAAGAGCAGTAAAAGGGCACTATCGTTTGCCTGAAGTCGCCATGCACACGCTTGAAACTGGACATCAGTTTGCGTGGGACAGAATTCGCATTGTTGGCTCTTTTCCATACAAGAAAGGCCGTCAATTCGTAGAAGCCATCAACTCCGACGACTCGTGCATCGACAGGCACGTCAAATTGGACGCGATGTACACCAACGTCAGAGACCCATGGAAGAGATGGCAGCCTACGCAGACTGGAGGAAGCCAAAACCAACCACCACCAACCGCACAATTAGATGCTGTCGACAATTAGTCCCCAAACGACCGCATGATTACATGCGGGTGACAATTATTTCTTTCCCTACTGACCGCATAATCACATGCGGGTGACAATTACCCCGATTCGCTATGTTAACCCCCAGTAGCCATCATTGTGAATTAACTTTTTCGTACACTTCCTATCTGTCTGATGACGACCTAGTGAGCCAGTGTCGAAAATTCACCAAGTAAACAGCATTTTCCCAGAGACCTTCTTCTGTCAAAATATTTGTGTCTAAAAACAGTCGATCATTATGTCACCATCAGTGACACTTAAAATATAATACGGTGCAATTGAGTTGGAAGGGTTTTGAAGGGTTTGAAGGGTTTTTCAGCTATATCAGAAGAGTTTGGTTGCCTGGTTAAATCCCATCTGTTTCACTTATTTGTAACGGTCTAAGTCGAGTTTGTGCTTATAGCACTACAATCATTAGACCGAATCCCAGGTGGAAGGTAAAGGTAAGAAGTCCCCTGTAAGAGGGATTTATTGTAAACAGAACGGTTAGTTGTAATCTCAGGTTGCAGTGACCACTGACGAAGTCAGAGCTAGTGTTAACAGCATCCAGCCAGGTTTGATATAATGGAAGCAGCTGCTTAAGTTGGGTTGCGGAGCAGGTTTTAGTGTTCTGCAGTTGGTGTGTGTGTGCGTGTGTGTGTGACATTACCCGAGTGTTGTCGTGTCTGGTGGCGTGGGCTCTTTTGGCCGAGGCAAGGGCAAAGGAATATGTTCAGGTAGCGCGTGGGCAGTGGCGACATCCTGGACGCATGTGTGTGTATCCGAGTGGACGTCGGTGGAGTCTCTACAGGTCAGCACTTCTAAAACTGATGGGTGGGGTATTGGATGACTTTGAGGCAGCTGGCCGTGAACAAGGACGCCGGACAAAGCAAAGTTGTATATCGGCTACAGATCTACCGAATTGATAGCGTTGATGTGTGGAAGATAATGCTAGATTTAACGCGAAATAGGATACATAAAAAAATCAATATTCGCTAACTGACATCTCTCCATGTAAGAAACACTGCATCAAGGAAAAGGAAATATTTTTCAACTAAAAAATCTCCGAACATTTTCAACCTTACCATGGTCAGAGGCATTCATTAGACTTAAGAGCGGACAGCAGTATTCTAGGATGGATCAAGTCAATTTATTTAGGGAAATATACATATATATATATGTTTATACTGCGAATTTACAGGCAATTTTAAAGAGATGGTAGAGCACCTCTTGGGTGCCTTCCAAATCCTCGAATACAGGAAAAAAACTTTAAACAAACTCCCCCTTTTACAGCCAGTGTTGGTTCAATTTCCATTTTGCGTTTCGTCAATACTGGGCAAGATAGGGAGTTTGTTTCAAGTGAAAAAATCTGACTTCGAATGTACGATACAAACGGAATATATGCACAGTTGTAAACTGAGTTGACAGATCAGAATGAGAAAAGTTGCATATCTTATAGGGACATTAGTTTGGGACGGAGAGGGTTAGCAAAAATTTGCGCGCTATTGGCTGAAGGTTTAGCCGATTGCGGGCCGCAGCTTCAGCAGCATTATCTTCAGCATGACGCCTGGCAGGGTTAAAAGTCCACGAACGCCAGCAGCGTGAAAGGGAGATTCCACCGAGTCAGCACCCAAAATTCGTGAAAGTTGTTCTGAATGTAGAAAACTAGTAATAATAATAGTAATAGTAATAATAATAGGTGATAGCCCTCTTAAACATTGGATAGCTTTGCTGGGTTTTAATACTTTTGGGCAGCTAATTCCAGCTTGATATGGCGCTTACGCAAAAGAAATGCCAGTACTTAACTGTGCGTGCCATAGGAATAAATGAAAACACATCTCGATGACTGGCGCGCCCAGAGGGCTGGAGCTGCCTTATTGTACTGAGAGGATTACAGGTTTGGTCATTCAAAAGTTAAAACAGTAAAAATAGACCCTTCTGCAATCTACGAAGCCACAGAGGATCCAGCTTTATAAGTTCACACCTTTGCTGGTAGGCTAAGTAACGGTGTTCTGTAGTGAAAACTCTTCTAGTGAAGAAGTGCTGCGCCGATTCTATTTTCTTCCGTTCATTAGTGCGCAGACGACTGAATAGGGGCGAGCAATGACGAGGCCCTCCATGCCTAAAATATAAAATTTATTTATTTAGTTATTTATTTATCCAAGACTAGATCTCACGTACGTATTATAAAGGCTAGTTCTAACCTTTACAGTCTGAAAATTTCTAAAGATAAATCCGGTGGTTCGGCGTGCTTTTGAGACTATCAGGGCACAGTGCTCTGACAAATTGAAACTATTAGAGTAGTATATGCCCAAATCCTTGATAACTCCTGGGACATTTATTTCGTGGCCGATTGATGCTCGCCGACAACAACCATAACGGAACATTCGTGCCAAAAAAGGGTGAGGCGCCATGTGCAACACCACTGTGCGAAGGCCTGAAGATCCTTTTTATCAGCTCGAGCACGATGTTGCGATCTGCTGGTTTATATCGATAAGCGACTTTTAACCCATCAGCTTACATGAAGGGTCTGCCATACTGAAAACAATCTGAACCGTCGTTGACAAACAGTCAAAATAGGAGCGGACCCAGCACAGTACCCTGTAAAACTCCACTCCTCACATGCGTGGGGTTGGAGATAACATTGGAAATTTTTACTCGTTGTGTGCAAGCATCCAAATAGGAAGATATTAAGTTCAGAAGCTTGCTACCTATGCCGAAAAAGGCCAGTTTCAAAAGGAGGCGGTTATGATCGACCATATCAAAGGCCTTAGTAAGATTGAAATAGATGGTATAAAGGGCAAAACTGCTTTCTCTTGATTGTAGCACATAATCAAAGAAAGAGAGCTGGCAGGTGTCACAAGATCCATTCTCGAGAAATCCATGTTGAGCTGCATTGAGCAAGTTGTTCTCTGTCAAGTGACGCATCGTCTTTTCTCTGATGAAGGTTGCTTAGATCTTCGAGGCTGCGGAAAGTGTATTTATCGGCCAAAAGTTGTCAAAGGACGTCGATCGACCATGCTTTCGAATAGGTATTGTGTGCAATTCCTTCCACAACGAAGGGAAGCTTCCACTCTCAAGAGCAAGATTAAATACCTTTCAAAGAATAGACGGAAACATATCATTTGCTTCAGCTTTTAGAAGGCTAACTGGGACGCCATCTGGTCCTGGACTATAAGATTGATGATAACGACGAATGGCTACAGTCACGTCCCAGAGTGTAAAACTAATGGTCTCGAGTACGGCACCCGTCCAAGCCCGGATAGCCGGAGATGCAGCGAACGAGTTTTCACTAAACGTTTTGGATAGGAACGCATTGAAGCTATCGGCGGTCAACGAAGCATCAACTATGGGGTTTCCTAAGGCGTCTTGAAGTGTGGGCTGTTGCGTTTTCCTCTGCGCTTTTACTGTACATGAAAAGAGTTTCGCAACATTTAGGGAAGGATTTTCAGCGAAGTTGGCCTCATCGGCTATCTGCTTTTCTTCGGAGAGCTTCTTAGCCTGCTCAAAGATCAGTGTGATCAAGGGCAGAACGGAAGTGTCGTTCTGCCGATGCAAACGACGAGAGAGTTTACACAGCCTACGACGGAAAGATAGAGGAAATTACTATTCAATCTTTGACATGCATTACTTTCTTAGGGGGGACAAAATGGAGGATGAGTGGATCCAGCACTTTATACAGTGCATGGGTACAAACATTACCATCCAAACATTGGAAAAATTCAGACCAGTCGAGAGCGTTTAGATGTGCCAGTAGGTCCACCGAGTTTGCTGATCAGAAGTCATAATAAAAACTATACTTTTGCGAAAATGTTTCATCCGCCTCCAGTTCTAGTTCACTAACAACTGTAAGATGGTCTGAGCTCCCAAATACAGAATACACGGAAAGATATCAGTAGTAAAGAAATGCAACAACAATGCTGAATATTACAAAGAAGGTCGTTTACGTAATTGTAGGTGACTACTCACTTGTTCCAAGTAATAGAATCAGATGGGTTGATGTCAGTTAGCACGAGCCAGCAGATGTAACTGAGCAAAAGAGCAGACAGTGAAAAAACTCCTAAGGCATGGCTCAGAATTCAGAATTGTCGCTCGTGAGACAACGTATGTGATAAATACGCCAGGATGCAGCTTTTAATGTTGTCGGCAGGCTAGGGGTTCCATCGTGCCTTATATCTTGATTGGCAGTGCCATGGGGGGACGATACTGCAGAGTCACGAAAACATCCCCAAAAAATCGGAGCTGTGACCACGATGCACCTTTGTCAATATCTAGGGCCGTCCTCAACGCGACGAAAACAGGAGAAGATGCCACGATCGCAGCTGGCCGCTTATGGTCGAAATAAGCGAGCCGCGTGCACATGGATGAATTTAGTGCAAATAATATTTTCATAATTTTATGTTACTCAATCGAAGAAAGTACTACTATATTTAATATCATATTTTCTTCGTCTGCAGTAGGCCTGCAGCGTTCAACTGGTGTTAGGGTGAGGATTAATGCAGCAGTCTAGCTTCTTTTTAAAAATTTAAACGGAAGTGGACGTAAAAACATCCAGGGACAGAGCATTCCAGGCTTCAACCACTCTATTATAAAAGAAGAACATTCGTATGTCTAGTTTGGCCCCTGTTACGCGTAGTTTGGACGGATATCCCCTTAAGTTCGTGGTTTTTGCTAACTCAAAGAACTCGCCAGGTAGTAAACAACAGTCCTGGCCGCGCATTTTACGTAATGTTTGTATCAGATCAACGCGTAGATGCCTGTAACTTACAGGATAGAGGTTGAGGTTAGCTAAACGTGCTTCATAGGTTAAGGTCAGGTCAGGTTTTTAGTGAGGGAAATATAGGTAAATACCTTTGAACTCCCTATTGGTACAGTTTTTCAATGCATTTGATCTGCAGACCATTTCAGAACAGTGGCGTTGCCAGAAATTTGAGGGCCGACAGTGAAAAACTCCTTAGGCATTGTTCAGAAATCTAGGGGTTTGAATGCCATTTGAGAGAGTTAAGGAGAAAACCGGGCCCCGGAGGGGTGGGGTTGAAGGGAGGGTGCAGAGTATATTCGAAGGGGATGGCCTGTGCTAAGAGTGTTTGAAGCATTTCAGGGAGAGTCAATCGCGGTTTTCGCCATAATACCAAGGGTCCCACGAAGAGAAGTTTGCGGAGGTCACGCGAACCTCATCGAGTGTCGGTGATGCGCCCATCGTACACCCTTGTTGGTTTAACGAGTCTGCCTACTACTTGACATAAGAAATGTAATCGGTAGTTTTCTAAACAAACATATTACTGAAAATTATTGACTAGTATGTTTTTAATAATGTGATTATTCCACAATTTGCATTCGGCAACTGGCAGTTTATTTTCGGGGACTCAGTGGCTAGTTGTTCTTACTTAATCGTGTCTTAAACATGTCTACAGATGCGGCTGATTTAATCGTAATTGTGTGCTCAGATGGCGACATGACAATGTCCACGGGCAGAGCATTCCATGCCTGAATTTGGATAAGTTTACAAATCCGCGTAGCCTCAGATCACAACGTTTGGTGGACTCGAAGTAAGCAATTTTTGTTATTCTAAACTAATATATTACTTTAAATCAGTGAGTAGTATGTTTATATACATATATAATTTCAGTCTCGCCAGGTCTCATTTTAGTGGGCATTTCGGGTATGAAAATCTAAATTTCTCTTGAATGCATCCACAGATGTGGACATAACAATATGCTCGGGGAGAGCATTCCAAGCTCCAGCTACTCTATTACCAGAGAAGAACTTGTGTGGTCTAGTCTGGCCCCTGTTATGCGTAGTTAATGATCCCTGTCCGGTCACAGGCTTAGTTTCACGCCTTTGCACCTTCTCAAGTAAACTGAGGTCTTTCGCGGTTCAGGGTTGCCATGCTGATAGTGAACTTCAGTTTCGGTCGTACAAATGTTCCAAAGACCTTAGCAAAGTAGTCTTTATCAAAGGCAAAGAAAGCCCGTTTGACAAGGTACAGGACGGACTTCGCAGGCTAAGTTGCTTTTGCGCAATGCAGCGAGGGCTTAAGCGACGTCGTGCTCCACAATTCAAAATATTTCTGCACGTCCACTTCTTGCAGTTTGATGCCATTCAGGCTGTAAACCATTGGATTCTGAGAGCTGGGTCGGCATACTCGTAGGATACTGCACTTTTTCTCATTAAACGGCAAAAGCCAATAATAAGACAAAGTTTGAATACGTTCCAAGCAATAGAGCAAGTTAGTCACGCAGGATCTGCCTCTGCGTAATCCATGCTACGCATCCGATAGTAGGTTAAACTGCTCTAGGAAACACATCAGCTCTCGCTTGAAAAATGTTTCCATGATTTTGCAAAAGATCGAAGTAAGGCTAATTAGTGTATAATTGTTTGCGGAAACCTTTTTGCCGCCTTTATACAATGGTGTGATCCCTGCTGATTTCCAAACAGCGAATAGACAACCAGCATCAAACGAAGTACTGCAAAGCATGAAAAGCAGTTTAGCTAGCACCCCAGCAAGTTCTTTCAGTAATTTTTTGTTGAATGTCATCAGGATCAGATCATTTCGAGTTATCAAGTGTTAACAACTCTTGACGAACAGTCACTTCTGCGAAAAATACATAATCAATCTTTGGAACATCGTCTTAGCCCAGGGTCGGCAACCCATGGCTCGCAAGCCATATATGGCTCTTTTGATGATCGCGTATGGCTCTTTCAGAAACTTCAGACTTGATGATTTTGGTTACTCTTAAGGAGTCTAAGTAGTGAGTTGTACTCGGATCCCTACAATCATCAGGCCAAATCCCAGGCTGGAAATTAAACCACAAGTCACCAGAAGGAGTGATTTTTTATGTACAGAACTCCCAATAGCTGTCCTAGGTGGCAGTGGTCACTGGCGAGGCCAGGGCTAGTGTTGATTGCACCCAGCCAGACCTGCGAGAGTTTGAGACAGTGGTATCAACTGATTCGGTAGGATTGAGGAGCAGGTTCAATTTTTCTTGTCTGGCGCGCCTTCCAAATTGGTTTGACTTTTTCGGACTCCAAGGGATGTAGTCGTTTCGGGATTTCACGCTTATGGCCACTCTCGCGGACGCCAGGTATTAAACATGGGATACTATTCAACAATCTCGTCATCGTGAAATTTTTATTGTATCGAAATTCATCAGAAGACGGAATCAAAGTGGAATTTGCTTCTCAAGTCGTTGAACTAAAGTCGAAGCCTAAAAACAAACAAGCGAAAACAGCCTAAAACGACCACTTTAAAAGGATCTCAAGCTATCTTGAGGATTAGCAGTTATTCAGGACCTCGAAGATCTACAAACGGCTGAGTCGTTCCTGACTATCCTGCATATTGTTTATACATATTTGAAAGTGCTTTCAAGCAATTAGGCGCATTGTTTACTCAGTCTGATTCAAATATTTGCAATACTCTAAACACCGTTGGAAGATTTTCGCTATTTTGAATATCAGTCAACACAATTCGTCACAGTCACAAAGGCAAACTTAACATTTTGAATTTTATCGTTTCATTTGCAACTAAAATGGAAGTCGAAACATTTGCTCTCGATAATTCTACAAGGAGGCCAGCGGGGCTGGGAATCGAACCGCAAATGCCTCGGGTGGAATTCGAATGGCTAACCGATGGAGCTATAGAAGCGTACAGCCGTAAGGATTAAATTCAGTCATCAAATACAAAAGATCGGTCACGAAGCTAATTGAAAAGTCCTCCTGCCAAGCGAACTAAAATTCTTGAAAGTTAAAGAAATGAAACTCATGAAGATGAAGCCTGCATATCATATTTTACCCTTCTTAACAAATTTACGAAACTTGAGGAGGTGGTTAATAGTCTTAGAGTGGAGCTGGAAGAGCTGAAGAAATTTTCTCGATTTCTCCCTCACGATGAAACACTGTTGATGCATGAACTTGAGGGAGGGGACCTAACCTACGCAGCAGCAGCATCCCTCGCCGAAGCGTCCACGCACAAAAATGATCAGGCAAGTAAAATAAATGGTCAAGTTGTCCTCGACGAGGAGCACCATGATCAAGATTCTACAGAAACATCTCTAACGGTCTGCAGGACTGATACTCTGCGCCCAATTTCTGCACATGAGGAACTTTCGGAATTAAAAACCCCGCTTATTATAGGCTCATTTCCCAGACCAAAAGTGCAAAATGTACCTAGCACATCAACCACTTCTAGTGGGTATGCTAAGGTTGCATGCAAATAACAGAAGGAAACCACAGATGTAGAAAGGTGGCAGCACGAAGCCAGACCTGATCAGTGCCATCATAGCCTCCAAAAGAAGCCTATCTCTGGTGATGGTAACGTAAACACAAAGTCAAAAGCTGTTCCTAACAACATCTCGGGGTCTTCCGATAGCAGTAAAACTGAAAATATATCACGGGTTTCTCTTGACTGACAAAACTGCAATGTTGTTCAAGACGAGTCACATGGAACTACAGGTGAGGTATTACAGAAGTCGTCCATACATCGGAAAAACAACATTATCATGCAGGGTGCTCCCGAGTCCACGTTCGACAGTACAACGGAACGAGTTGCACATGACTATGATCGAATACACGAAAACGTCAGTGCTGTCCTAAAGAATGGGGAACCTATACCGTAAATGAAGCCTTCCAACTGGGTAAAGCAGACCTAGGCCGCGACCTACGAACAAACCCAAGGCCTCTCAAAGTTATATTCGATAACGAAGGCTCGGCATCAAAACTGCTAAAAGGAAAAACGGCCTAATAAGATTCGCGCAAGCAAGTGTTTTTTCAGCCAGAGTACGAGCCGAGGGAGCGGATGAAAATAAGACAACAAAGGATAGAATTGAGAAAGATGACCGAAAGTGGGGCAAAAAGCCTGAAAAAAAGAGGGGCAAATAATAAAAGTCAAGGAGCCCTTTCTCTGGCCAAAGCCTGTCACGATGAGAGTTGGGCCTCACGGAGTAAACATTCACTAAAGATCCTAACCGCAAATGTACAAAGCTTGTTTAACAAGCTGGATGAACTAACGAACTTGGTCAATAAGGTGAAACCAGACATCATGGCTTTAACTGAAACCTGGCTTACAAAAGATATCGCTGATTCTGAATTATCGCTTAGAGGATATCAGCTTTTCAGGAAAGACAGAACAACTAGGGGAGGAGGGTTTACATTCTATGTCACTTGCATGCTGACAGCCACGGCTGAATAACCGGTCCCAGCACGAGATGTGGAAATGCTAAATATTACTATATCTGCTAAGTACGCCAGGCCACTGATGCTTTCGGTGACAAACCGCCCGCCAAACCATACTCCTGACCAAGGCACTATCCTAATAGCAGAATTTTATAGGGTAAGTGAGAAAAAAGACATCCTCATCGTTGGGGACTTTAACGCTCCTGGTGTTTACTGGCAGACATGGACTGCACAGGGTCTTCAAGACAAATTCAAACACAAATTACTACAATGGGCCACAGACAAACTGCTCTGCCAAACCGTCGCGTTTGAAACGCTGGCTAGGGAAGGACAACAGTCGAACTGTCTCGACCTTATCTTTACCCGAGCGAAGGAAACTGTGATTGACCCGCAGGATCGACCCCCATTAGGGTCAAGCGACCATATTATGCTGTATTTCCAGCATTCGCTGTTCTTCAAACCCTACTACTCCGACACATGGAGAAGTAACATTTGGAAGTGCGACTACCCACTTACGAGAAGAGAAATGTCAGAGGTATCATGGGAAACAGATCTCCAAG
>JAYGXS010001427.1:0-13981 GCA_036362985.1 Ligula intestinalis
TCACGGCCGTATCAAGTACAAGTAAAGACGGTGAGCTAAATACGAATCTATATCCACTGTTAGATTGAGTAGGGCAGGATTAGTGCAGAGTGTAGTCGCCAACGCGTATAAACGATGGTAAAATTATGCATTCACTGATTAGGGTATCTTCGGGATGTAAACGTTTTCCAAGCCTATCGCCAGCAAAAAGCATACACGTTTTCGACAGTCTATAAGCCTAAATAATAATAATTAGCATCGCAGACTACCCTCGTGCTGTCCGAATGATTTGTGCCTGTCTGCACGCCCCCACAAACAGGCACGTGGCAGTTCTCATCTTGGCATTTGGCTGCCGAATAAAGACTGAAGAGGTGTTCAACGGTAGACTGAACGCTGGCCACTTATATAGACAAAATATCTACACTAGTGTCACCGTGCTACGGTCCGTTGCGGACTGGACAGGTAAGAAACCGCAGCGAATAATCCATAATCGAGTGTTTAAAAAATATACTAAACGTTGAAAGTACTGAAACACGGATAAGGGTTCCTGAAAATGCTTCCAAACAGTTTCTGGCCCTAATCCCTGAGAGGAGGGACTGGTAGCTCAAAACGCGGTCATGTCGTAAATGGCTACGCGCTTGACGAAATTTCGTGTGACAAGGGCTATATCGGCCCTGCGTTAATATGCATCAGCATAATTGTTCTAAAGACGGGCGAACACAGAGTCCAAAGTAACGAAGTTCCATCGCTGGGGTGCTATCTAATTGGATGATCGGAGGTGTTAAGTGATTTAACGTCTAAGAGCTATCGCTTGAACACTAAAACTGCATTCGCCGTGTGCACATGAAATCCGTGATTCAGCAAAACAAGAGAGGGATTTACTTTGTCTTCCAGACCGAAAGGCTTGATTATCAAAGTCCCTGGGGCCATTGAAGTCGCGGTTGCCTCCTTCACCACGTGGGAAGTTGCTATTGCGTCCTCCTCCTCTGCCGCCAGGACCTCCACGACCAGCTATAAGAATGAGCAGCAAGAGAACAAATAAACAAAAGCTATTCTGAAATTCCTGGAAAAAATAAGGGTTTACGCCTACGAAATACGACTAGCTGAGTACTATCTGCCAGAGGGAGCACATAAGTGGTTTACTTTGTGACAACTGCAGACTGGATAGATGACACAGGACCGACCCTACCTTTGTGAAAGTTCCACTGGACATTTATACTGAGATGAGTGCCAATGCCAAGGTCTGAAGAGTTGAGCCGGCAGTTGTACTTGCACAATACTTTTTAAGCCATATCATCCGACTTTTTTCGCTGATAGTGGGTCAAAAGTAACGGCTATGCGGTTATGGTCGGAACTGAGAAATTTGCGAAGACCACGTGTTTCGCTCACCAGACCATAAATAACAGACACTAGTCTAAGTGAACTGAAAGCATTCTGCAGAGTACGAGTGCCTACGAAGACGAGAGAGACTGGCATGACCACTTCTTGTTTATTAGCAGTCGTTAGTTATGCTTACCCAACTATCAGGTTTAGGGGACATCTGAAGTTGAAACTCAGGTCCTCTTAATTATTAGTCAAATATTCTAAACATAGCATATATACCCGAGAGGACAATGAGTTTGTAGATCAAGAGCTAGAACATTGAACTAATAACCGAAAGAACGAATTCAAGCACCAAGTGCATGTGGCTTATTAGCCTTCATCAGCCAGCCATACCCAAACCCAGGGAAGACGACCCCCGATGCTCGAACACACAACCTTGTTTGAAGTCCAACACTCTAACCACTGCCCCATAGGCTCATACCCTTGCCGATAAAGTTTATTTCAGGCATTAGTCATCTTTTTTCGGCAGAATTGAATTACTAAGCCTGTCGATGATTCAAAAGAAACTGAAACCAGTTACCCAAGACACCAAAAGAACATAATGTAATTGATTGGCTGACCCTGGTGAATTTTACTACACTGTTAGTCTATTTAAGTAGGCTGAATGTTCACCATCTTTCGAGTGTAAAAGAAACCCGATATGATAAGACGTAGTAGATGCCATGGGCGGAGACCCACGTTGTAGTTGTACGGTCACAGCAGGTTCGCTGACGCGTTTTGGACGACCGTCCCACAACCATACATTAACTAATATATTCCGACACACATGCACTATCGGCAGTCACCGTGGATAAAACCGTAAAGTTCACTGCACTCTGATAGTCAATTTATGTGCGGGAAGTGTTAACGGTCTAAGAACATCAGAAACCTATGGCGAGCGAGGCTTGTCACACCGTTTGTAAAGCTTTTAGCGCTTATGCGCAACACGCACGGAAATTCGTGGTCGGCGGTTTGTGTTTTATTTTGGTTATAGTCGGCAGGTATGCATGAATACGAGGCTTTCTCGTAATACTATACACTGATTCTGTTCTGGCTAGTTACAGAATTTCCGTCTCACAGACCTTAGCCTCCAATGTTATCCACATAATCTGTCAACTTTTTGTGATAAGCTAAAAAGGTATGCGTTAATTTAGTGTAATTAACGGTAGATTGGAGCAATTGTTCAAAAGGCTATCAGTTAACCTGACGAACTTGCCGTGTCTACACATCAGTAAGTTTCTTGACTGAGCAAATTAATCCTTATGTAAAGGCCACAAAAAATACTATTTCATGCTTCGCAAAGAGACTCGTAGTGCTGGTTAGTACTTATGGTACAGAAAGTTTGACTAAAACGGGTACCCGTTTGACTTTCCAGCTGAATGTGAAAAGATCAAAAGTTACTAGCAGTCCTCAGAGCAGAAAATATCTGACGTCCAAAATTAGAAGAAAAACCTGCAGACACCCAGCGACACTTCTACTATGCATGTCCGTAGAAATTTTATTCAAGCATGCCATAAACAAAGGCCTGTAAAACCGTCAATACATCAAACGCCATGCTGAAAAACATCAGCAAAAGTGTAAACCGAGCTCCCAAAAATAATCGAATGAGATCATAGCATCCCACGACATGCGAATTCAATGCCCTCAACTCGGTCGTTGCTGCACTTTCTTTTCTAGGGTATCAACGTCGCTGAAAAGACAAATTATAAATGGGCTACGACGGTAAGAACAAATGTCGGGATTTTTCAACTAGTACATTGAGCTATGTACCGGAATGTTTGGCGAAATTGTCAGCAAAAACAATTTACTTGCGAACTGCAGTGGCTAGCAAGACCCATGCAGACGTCTTAGCTTTATGTTGAGAGTTTTTCATTCAATTAAACATAAACAATATAAAAGTATGCAATGTGCTCGTGCCGAACAGCGACCCAGGTAACTGTTACTGTGTAAACTAAATTCGATACACCTAGCAAATTTTCATAAATTGGGTCATAAATTGTACTCTACGCTATAAAACTTCTTCATAAATAAACATACAAACTCCGTACGCATAGCATTTGCAGGAGAGGGGATCGGTTCCGTTTGATAGGTTATGCAACTTAAGCGATACCTTGTAGGTTATCCGTCCCACCCTACTTAAATCATAATTATTTTAGTAGTGTCCAGCTTGTGAAAGGGACCAGTGGGTTCTCGTAGAATCATCTTAAATACCCGGTGAAGAACCTTCCAGTTGGGACATCGGGGAAAGATGACTGACAATGGGAATAGGCGCAAAGCCTAACAAGACATTCTCCCCAGTCAAACTGCATGGACCGCTTTCCCCAAAGCAAGTAGCAGTTCCTACATGAGTACCCATAGTGGTCAGAAACTTCGCAGAAGTCATACAAATGAATAAATTATATCTGATTCTACGTCACGAGGATCAAGTTTTCATGCCAGTTAGTTACTTCCAAGACCAGGGTCAAGGCGACATATCCAACCAAGTGCGAATCCGTGCGAATTTAGTGATAAAGGGTCACCAGGAACTGGCTTAGGTGCCTTTTTGAACCTTCTTCAATTCAATTTCAATTTCAATATATTTAAGACAAGAGGCCCAAGGCCCGGAGGAGTCTCTTCAAAGATAGTTCAAGACAGAAAAATAAACTCAAACAGGACGGCGATCCTCGAAAGGAAGTGGGAACCGCTGACTGGTTGAGTAGATGTTGTCATCCACGGCCATAAGAAAAAAGGCATCAAGGCGGCTTTCAAAACTGGGAATCGACGTTGCTTGGACAATATCCTCACTCAGGGAGTTCCAGTCTTTGATGACCCGACGGGAAAACCGGTAATTCTGAGGCAGATGGTCTGAACGTTGCTGGACTAGGCGAAAGGAGTGGCCTCGGGTGCGGGCGTCGTAATTTCGAATGATGATCCAATCCAACTCTGGGTAGTGTTTGAGCACAACCAAGCGGAACAGAAAAATTAGATCGCCTCGACGTCGCCGATACTCCAAGGAAAACAATTTTAAACTGCGAAGACGTGCTTCATAGGGAAGTCCACGCAGTTGTGGGACCATCCTCGAACCCAGTCGTTGCACCGATTCAAGTGCGAGCATTTCTCCTGCGTAGCAAGGAAAGTAGGCCGGGCCCGCAAACTCGATGACAGGCCGAAAGTAGATGGAGAACAGCTTTTTAAATATGGCGGGAGACCACAAAGAGAAAGTCCTTCTCAACATCCATAAGCACCGAAGCCCAGCCGCACGAATTTTGGCTGTATGACAGTTTGTTTTCAGGTTGTCTTGTATCATGACTCCAAGGTCGCGGAATTCCGTAACTTGTCGGAGTGGGACACTGTTGAGCGAGTATGGTGAGACGACCTCAGTAGATCCAATTGTCATGAACGCCGATTTCGCAGCATTGACCGGCAATTGGTTGCTTGAAGCCCAAGAGGCTAACTGGATAAGGTCCTGTTGCAGGGCGATTATGTCGTTGGCACCTGTGACATCACGCCATATTTTCAGGTCATCGGCATACAATACGAACGGAGAGGAAAGGCATTGTTTCAGATCCTGAACGTAGATGGAGAACAAGGTGGGGCCAAGAATGGATCCTTGAGGAACCCCAGATGATGCGACCTCAGCAGGAGACAATACACCTCCGACACTGACGCTCCAAGTCCTATCACTCAAATATGACCGGATCCAGTTCAGAATGTTGCCACCAATACCAAGGGCTGCTAACTTGTTTACGATCAGTTGGTGAGAAACCCGGTCAAACGCTTTACTGAAGTCGATAAATACCACATGCGTTAGGGAACCCCTATCTTTCGATTCGGCCCAAGACTCACGGGCAATTAACAGGTTTGTGACACAAGATTTTCCGCGCGTGAAACCGTGTTGCTTTTCGAATTAAAATAAGAAAATGCACCTTCGTAGATTGACAGGTCATCACTGACTGTGTATAGATACTAATGTGTAGCCGAAAAATTCGCACTTCATAGAAAGTAGGGAGGACGAATCTTCTTTAACATACTGGCGATGGCGCACACAAACAGTAAGATTCGAATAGTGAATACTCTTTTCTCGTGCTTAATACCTAAGAATGCTGAGGTATAACTAATTACAAATCCTTCGTTGGATGATTTACATAATTTTATGCTCCAGTGTCAAAAGGCAGCAAAGTCAGGTATTGACAAAAATTACCGATTTTGTCGACACTGGCATTTCGACAATATCATGCTAAGAAACAAGGCTTTTGAAAGGTCAACCTTATCAACAATTGCATTGGGACCTAGATGACTGCAAGTTAGCTGGTAAGCCATTATCTTGACAAGAACTTCAAATTGGGAACTCGGGTAAATGTTAGATTCAGGAAAATACTGTGGGCAACCTGAATTGGGAACTCAGAAGGGAGCTGAATAGATTAACTTCAAAAAGGCAATTTTTTATAAATCAGAAAAGTTGTGTCACAATGAACCCTACATGGATTTCCATTTTTTATGAAAAGTGCAAACAGAAAATAAAAGCTCAAAAAGGGCGTACCCCGTCTGTCCGCGTCGTTAACACGAATGGGCACGCCATCAACGATCTAGACGGAAATATGAAGAAGTACACTTGTAACGTACCACTCCGTCGCAAGCTAGTGCAGTATTGTAGGAATCCTGGTCTTTTAATTCTACGTACGCAAAACCTCTAAATTCATCATTATCTGGATTTCGCACCATGTGCACTTCACCTATCTAAACATAGTCAGGAATACGTAAAGGTGGACCTGCAAACCTTGCAGCCTTCAAATATATCTTCGATGTTTGAAGCCAAGCAGGTTTTTGGAAGATTCCCGATGTAAACACGATATCGGGGTGCATCTGGTGGGGCAAAACTTCTGAAAACAAATATACGAATTTAGAATTATTCAAGAAGCTAATGCCACAAGACAGTGACCAACACGCGCGCACCTGTTCGCCATTGAAGTAAACTGAATAAAGCGCGTTACACTTGACCACTCTAAATTTTCTTATGGTGCCCAGCGAGGTGCTTAGGCTTCTAAAGCTGGATCTCTGTGAAGGAATTCAAATCCATACATTAATCGATCAGATGGTAATTTTATGAAGATCTTAGATGGACCTGAACAGATAATAAACGCTGGGGCCATTGACTGAAACCTGAAAATTTTGGCACTGACAAATGAGATGCAGAAACTTTGGGATGCAGGCTCAAACTGGTGTCGGCACCGTTCAGTACACTACTCAACTTCATTTGGGGTAGAAACACGAAATTTTAACTGCAAAGTCGAATAGTGCTGGCCACAACCCATTCCTGGATGCTATACCATCTATGTTTCCTCATATTTATAAATATGAACTGCTACAGTTGCTGATATGTTGGTCAATTCAAAACTATCACAACTCTAAGTGGTTTGATTATGTATGAGCCCTTGGAATTGCGTTTACTTTGTCCATCAAGGACAAAATACGTTTTAAGAAGCAAGGGTGACTTAATCTAACACGGACAAAACTGTAGATGTGCTTGTAGAAAACAGAAACCAGTTCAAGGAATGGCAGACGTTATTCGGATCTGCGCCGATAACGACTTGTGCATAAGCGAGTGTTTGGAATTTGGAATTTATATTTTTCAGCGCTGGTACGGCACTATCTGTGCAAAGATAATTTCGAAAAATAAAAATTCAAAAAAGAATTTGAAAATATGTGCAAGTAGACGTAGAAAGTCGCAATAATGTGAAACATTCGAGGCAGCCAAGAAAGCACTCGCGGATGTCACCCTGCTTCATCATCTGAGCACCGATGCTGATACACAGCTTATTCTGACCACCGATACTTCAAACATTGCCGTCGGCGCAGTTCTGCAGCAACAGGTCCACGGACAGTTGCAGCCACTAGCCTTCTTCTTTCAGAAGCTTCAGCCGGCGCAGACTCGCTATAGTAAAGTTCTCACCATTTACCTAGCCATTCGACATTTTCACCACCTGCTGGAGGCGATCGATTTCCAGGTCCGCATGGATCATAAACCTCTCACTTACGCCCTCAAAGCTAAGCTAGATCGATATTCGCCACGTGAAGTACGTCACCTTGACTACATCTCTCAATTCACCTCAGACATACGCTATGTGCGTGGTAATGAGAATAGCGTTGCTGATGCCTTGTCCCGTCCAGAGCTCAACGCTCTTATCACCACGTTAGACCTGGCGAAGCTTGTGGAAGCGCAGGCGCTTGATGACTCCATCATTGAAATCCTTGCGCCTTCTCTGCTTCATCTGCGTGAGGCTCCCCTCCCCGCGGCACCAGGTTCTATCGTGTGTAAAGTAGTAATACCCCAATCCTACCGGAAGGTTATTTTCGACCACTTCCACTCGCTATACCACTCCGGTGTTCGTGCCGGGCGCAAACTCTTCGAAGCCCGTTTCGTCTGGCCAAAGATGAACAGCGACATTGCTACCTGGACCAGGCAGTGCTTAGTTTGTCAAAAGAACAAGGTCCAATGACACACCGTTTCACCTCCCAACACAAAGGCGGTTCCCGACGCCCGTTTTCAACACGTCCACATGGATTTAATCGGACCGCTACCCCCATCTCGCGGTTTCACGCACATTCTGACCGCTATTGATCAGTCAGTCAGTATATTTGAGGGAAAAATAGGCTTGCGCCTTTGAACTCCCTATTTGTCATATCAAAATCTCAAGAATTATAAACAATGTTAACAAGTTTTCAGTCAGGAAAATATAGACAGTCACATGGCGCAGTGGTGTTTCAAGGTTAATTTGTCCCATAGTTCACGTTGTGTTGTGGCATGTGTATATCAAGTCGGTGTTTGAATATCTCCACAGATTGGGACATAACAATGGCCTCGGAAAGGTTATTCCACGGGTCCACGACACGATTAGAGAAAAAATTCTTCCGTACATCCAATCGTCCATGGGGCACATAGAGTTTTAAGGGATGCCCCCGGAGATAGTTGTAAAGGGGGCCCCAGAGTCAGAGTCATCAATTGCACAAGAACGAATTGACCATGACGTGGGTCTTATGCGTGTGTACGCCAAACCGTTGCTAAAACCAGGCGAGTCTTTCCGCATTCTTAAGGCATTTCGAATAGGGAAGGCTCCAACAGCTCTAGAATCAATCTCTCGGCCACGACCTCTAAAAGTTATTTTAGAAACTGAAGCACAGGCGAAACTCTTGCTAGAGCGCAAACCAATGTTACGGAGTCTGCATTCGCAAGTTTTTTTTCAGCCGGATTACGAGTTGAAAGAGCGGAGAAAGATGAGACAGCTAATAATAGAGCTAGAAAAACGAAGATGCAATGGCGAGACAAATCTCAAAATAAGAGAGGGAAAAATAGTGCAGGTCAAAAGGACATCGCTCTGGTCGAAGCCGGTAACAGTGACGGCCTAGCTGTCCCGCCACCGAAACCTCAGACATGCCCTCTTAAATTGGTCGTTTTAAATGCCAGATCACTGACTAATAAAATGCCTCTGCTCCAGACTCTGGTTTTCGTCAACCGCCCAGACATTGTTATGGTAACTGAGACATGGGCATCGGCCTCTGTAGCTGACTCAGAACTCTCCGTTCTAGGTTACTCGTGCGTTCGGAACGATCGAAACAATGGCCGTGGCGGAGGAAGCTGCATCTATATTAAGCAGCCACTTGCATTTCTCCCGTTGGACTATCCACAATTCACAGCGGTGGAGGAGAGCTGCTGGCTACAAGTTGTTCTAAAAAACAAATGCTCCTTACTTGTTGGCTGTGTTTATCGCCCACCTAATGCCGATGCAGACTACGATCTTTGTCTCTCGCAGGCATTTCATGCCGCAGCTGACTTGAATCTTAAGTATTGCTTGATTGCAGGCGATTTTAACCTTCCTGACGTGCAGTGGTTTCCACCATCCGGTCCTTCAAAGTACGAGAACTTACTTGAGGCAATAGATATCGGCATGTGGGATCAGGTAGTCGATTTTCCCACTCGAGGAGCAAACATACTCGACCTAATTTTTTGTAGGGGATGCGAACCACTTTCAGTGTCATCCTTAGACGCACTTGGGAGTTCAGACCATGTTACAGTTGTTAGTGAACTAGAACTGGAGGCGGATAAAACATTTTCCCAAAAGTATAGTATTTATCATGACTTCCGATCAGCAAACACGGCTGACCTACTGGCACATCTAAACGCTCTCGACTGGTCTGAATTTTTCCAATGTTTGGATGTAAATGTTTGTACCGATGCACTGTACAAAGTGTTGGATCCACTCATCCTCCACTTTGTCCCCGGTAAGAAAGTAATACATGTCAAGGATGAAGTGTACCTTCCTCTGTCTTTCCGTCGTAGGCTGCGTAAACTATCTCGTCGTTTGCATCGGCAGAACGACGCTTCCGTTCTGCCCTTGATCACACTGATCTTTGAGCAGGCTAAGAAGCTCTCCGAAGAAAAACAGATAGCCGATGAGGCTCACTTCGCTGAAAATCCTTCCCTTAATGTTGCGAAACTCTTTTCGCGTACAGTAAAAGCGCAGATGAAAACGCAGCACCCCATACTTAGAGATGCTTTAGGAAACCCCATAGCTGACGCTAAGCTGACCGCCGATAGCTTCAATGCGTTCCTATCCAAAACGTTTAGTGAAAGCTCGTTCGCTGTACCTCCGGTTATCCA
Source organism: Ligula intestinalis (assembly GCA_036362985.1). Taxonomy (NCBI): domain Eukaryota; kingdom Metazoa; phylum Platyhelminthes; class Cestoda; order Diphyllobothriidea; family Diphyllobothriidae; genus Ligula; species Ligula intestinalis. Next base: position 9,977 of record JAYGXS010001427.1, read on the forward strand.
GGCTTGGACGGGTGCCATACTCGAAACCATAAGTTTTACCGTCTGGGATGTGACTGTAGCCATTCGTCGTTATCGTCAATCCTATAGTCCAGGACCAGATGGCGTCCCAGTTAGCCTACTAAAAGCTGAAGCGAATGATATCTTTCCGTCTATTCTTTGTAAGGTATTTAATCTTGCTCTTGAGAGCGAAACCTTTCCTTCGTTGTGGAAGGAATCGCACATAATGCCTATTCGCAAGCATGGCCGATCGACATCATTCGACAACTTTAGGCCAATAAATACACTTCCCGCAGCATCGAAGATCTTGGAGACTTTAATCAAAGAAAAGATGATGCGTCACTTGACAGAGAACAACCTGCTCAGTACAGCTCAACATGGCTTTCTCGAGAAACGATCTTGTGACACCTGCCAGCTCTCTTTCTTTGATTATGTGCTGCAATCTAGAGACAGTGGTTTTGCCACTTATAGCGTCTATTTTGATTTTACTAAGGCCTTTGATCGGGTCGATCATAACCTCCTCCTTCTGAAACTGGCCTCCTTCGGCATAGGTAGCAAGCCTCTGAACTTCATATCTTCCTATTTGGATGCTCGCACACAACGAGTAAAAATTTCCAATGTTATCTCCAACCCCACGCATGTGAGGAGTGGAGTTATACAGGGTAGTGTACTGGGTCCGCTCCTATTTTGCCTTTTTGTCAACGACGTTTCAGATTGTTTTCAGTATGGCAGACCCTTCATGTACGCTGATGATTTAAAAGTCGCTTATCGATATAAACCGGCAGATCGCAACATCGTGCTCGAGCTGATAAAAAAGGATCTTCAGGCCTTCGCCCAGTGGTGTTGCACATGGCGCCTCACCCTTTCATGGCACAAATGTTCCGTTATGGTTGTTGGCGACGATCATCAACCGGAATTAAGCATTGACGGCCACGAACTAAATGTTCCAGCAGTTATCAAGGATTTGGGCATATCCTACTCTAATAGTCTCAATTTGTCAGAGCACTGTGCCCTGATAGTCTCGAAAGCACGCCGAACAACCGGATTTATCCTTAGAAATTTTAAGACTATCAATGTTAGAACTAGCCTTTATAATATGTACGTGAGACCTAGTCTTGAATACTGCTCGCCTCTGTTCAGTCTTCTGCGCACTAGTGAACGGAAGAAAATAGAATCGGTGCAGCACTTCTTCACTAGAAGAGTTTTCACTACAGAACACCGTAACTTAACCTACCAACAAAGGTGCGAACTTATAAAGCTGGATCCCCTATGGCTTCGTCGATTGCAGAAGGGTCTATTTTTACTGTTTAAACTTTTGAATGGTCAAACCTTTAATCCTCTTAGTACAATAAGGCAGCTTGAGCACTCTCGACGCGCCAGTCATCGAGACGTATTTTTATTTCTTCCTATGGCACGCACAGTTAAGTACCGGCAATTCTTTTCAGTAAATGCCATATCAATCTGGAATAAGCTGCCCAAAAGTATTAAAACCCAGCAAAACTACCCTATGTTTAAGAGAGCTGTAACTAGTTTTCTACATTCAGGACAACTTTCCCGAATTTTGGGTGCTGACTCGGTGGAATCTCTCTTTCACTCTGATGGCGTTCGTGGACTTTGAACCCCGCCAGGCTTCACTGCTGAAGATAATGCGGCTGAAGCAGCAACCCGCAGTCTGCTAACCCTTCAGCCGATAGCTCGCAACTTTTGCCGACAACCATCGATGAAAGACTGAGAACACTGTGTTCTTGTGCCAACCCTCTCCGTCTGGAACTTATGTTTTTAAACGATATGAAACAGTTCTCCTGCTGATGAGTCAACTCAGCTTACAACTGTACATTTATTCCGTTTGTATCATACCTTTGAAGGCAGGTTTTTTTCACTTGAAACAAACTCCTAATCTCGCCCAGTATTGACGAAACAAAAAACCTGAAACAAAACCAATACTGGCTGCAACATAAGGAGTTTGTTTTAGGTTTTTTCCGGTCTTCGAGGTGTTGGAAGGCGCCCAAGAGGTGCATTACCAACTCTTTACAATTGCCTGTAAACTGGCATAATAAACATATTATTATTATTATTATTATTATTAGTTGTAGTGGCGAGTTGGAAGAAGTCGTCACACATGAGAGCGCAGTCAAAGCCACGCACGATACGGAAGGTTTGTATCAAATCTCCGCGTAACTGCCTAAAACTCAAAGGATAGAGATTAAGGTTATTTAGGCGGATCTCATATGGTAGTGAACCTTGGCCTCTTACTTATTTTGTTGCTCGCCGCTGCACCAAAGATGTGCTTTACAAATAAACCTTATTATTATTATTATCAAGTACGTTATAATCCTGCCGCATCCACGGTCTCCAGGCTTGAATCGCGCATTCAAGATGTGGCCTTATGAAGGTACCGAAGATTTTCGAGAAACAGTCTTCATCAAAAACCGTGAATGCCCGCTTGATGGCGTACAACATTGAGGTTGCAGTTTTAGCCGCCTTACAACATTGTGTAGAAGGTTTGAGATTGTCTGTCATCAAGATGCCGAGATCCTTCTGTATTTCTGTTTCTTGCAGAGGGATTCCGTTCAGATGGTAGGGTCGCGCATAAGGCACCGCATTTCGATTTCCCAGGCGCAGCAGAGTGCATTTGTTAGAATTGAAGGACAGCAGCCATCTATGCGACCACTCGTTTAATCGACAAAGATTTTCCTGGAAGTTATCTTCATCGGCAGCACACCTGATGACCCTCCATATTTTAACATCATCTGCAAACATGGCGCACTCGCAGTCCAATTCCTGTACACAATCATTAACGAACAAGAGAAAGAGGGTGGGTCCGAGTACTGAACCTTGAGGGACTCCACTCTCGATGACTGTCAGCCTTGATTGTTGTCGTCCTACACACACCGTTTGGGAACGACCAGATAGGAAATTCTCAATCCACGTAAGAAGTCTGCCTCCGATACCCATCAGTCTCAACTTATGCAGGAGACGTTGGTGTGGAACACTGTCAAAGGCCTTCCGGAAATCAAGGTAGGCTGCATGTACAGTTTCTTTTGCATCAATTGCCCTTGTCCAGCTTTGCATCGTATAAAGCAAGTTTGTTACACATGACCTTCCCCTACGGAATCCAAATTGCGCATTCGACAATATATTGTGAGTTCCACAATATATCATCAATTGCTTCTTGATGATCTTCTCCATTACTTTGCAGCATATGGAGGTCAGACTCACGGGTCTGTAGTTATTCGCAGATGCACGACCACCGCTTTTGTAAAGCGGTGTAATATGCGCTAATTTCCAGTCCGGAGGAAGTATTCCAGTATCAAACGATTTCTGGCACACTAGTGAAAGGGGTTTAGCTAGCTCTCTAGCAAGTTCCTTGAGCAATTTGGCAGGAATTTCATCCGGACCCGGAGATTTACATTCCTTCAAGCTTTTTAGTTCTTGAAAAATCGCCTCTTCTTCAAACAAAATATCCCAATATTTGGTACTTCCACGACCTCGTCAACAGTTGCGACGAAGGGAGGTTCTATGGTGAAGACAGACTGAAAGAAGTCAGCAAAATGTTCTGCTTTGTTTTTACAGTCGGAGATTTCGTGACCATTATCAGTTTGCATAACAGGAATCGGATTCCTGTTAAGTGTGCTTTTCCGTAAATAACTGTATAGCAACTTTGGATTATTGACAGCTTGACGCAGTAGATCGCTCTCAAAGTCCCGTCGTGCTGTGAAAACCATTTTTTACCTTGTTCCGCTGGATTTTGTACTGTTCAAAATCTTTGTTGCAGCTTGTGTTGCAAAACTTCTTCCAAAGCTTTCTTTTTTTATTGATCTCTCTTTTGATAGCTCTGTTCAGCCATGGAGGTCGGCTAGATACCTTGGGCACTGAAAGTGGACAATGACTGCGCATTAGCTGCAACAACCACTCCTTAAATGAATTCCAGTCCTCAGTGACATCCCCAGAGAGAAAAAGTCCCCAGTTTATTTGTGATGCCTCTACTCTCATTTGTGAGAAGTCACC
>JAYGXS010001429.1:0-13975 GCA_036362985.1 Ligula intestinalis
TAATATAGACCCCTGCAGAACTCCACAATTGTTGGGAAGGACCGTGGATTTTCGCTTCCCGGTCTGAACGAATTGGGTGCGGGAAGAAAAATAGTCCCTTAGCCATGAGACAACCCAGCCAGGAGAGCCACATGCAGAGGTTTTACTAAGAAGAAGATGGCGCGGGATCGTGTTGAAGGCTGAGGAATAGTCAAGAAAAGCACACGCGTAAGCACGGCATCCCTTATTCAAGTCCCTAAGAGCAGAGTGGACTACTAAAGCAACTGCATCTAGTGTACTACGCCTCGCCTTATACGCAAACTGCAAGGGATCAGAAAAATTGGATGAAAACGGCTTAATGATGTCCAAAGCGACTCGTTCTGTAAGTTTGAGGAGTGCAGAAGAGCAGGCGATTGGGCGAAAGGATTTGGGACCCGGCGAAGTGGGTTTTTTCGGGATAGGATTGATTATGACCGAACGCCAACCGTCAGGAATCTTGGACTCCATGAAAGATTAATTAATTGATTAACTGTTACTTTTATACTACGTTCACCATTCTGACCCACTAATGAATGAGCTTAAGACAGGGCTTCGGCTGCACTGTGCCGGTAGTATTTTGGTATTTTTTCCGAAAATCATACTGGAAATCGCTTTTGTTTGTAACGAGGTGAGGATTTTGTGTTTGGCACACATGCATGTGAGGAGTGGAGTTATACAGGGTTGTGTACTGGGCCCGCTTCGATTTTGCCTGTTTGTCAACGACGTTTCAGATTGTTTTCAGTATGGCAGACCCTTCATGTACGCTGATAATTTAAAAGTCGCTTATCGATATAAACCGGCAGATCGCAACATCGTGCTTGAGCTGATAAAAAGGATCTTCAGGCCTTCGCCCAGTGGTGTTGCACATGGCGCCTCACCCTTTCATGGCACAAATGTTCCGTTATGGTTGTTGGCAACGATCATCAACCGGAATTAAGCATTGACCGCCACGAACTAAATGTCCCAGGAGTTATCAAGGATTTGGGCATATCCTACTCTAATAGTCTCAATTTGTCAGAGCACTGTGCCCTGATAGTCTCGAAAGCACGCTGAACCACCGGATTTATCCTTAGAAATTTTAAGACTACCAAGGTTAGAACTAGCCTTTATAATATGTACGTGAGACCTTGTCTTGAATACTGCTCGCCCCTATTCAGTCTTCTGCGCACTAGTAAACGGAAGAAAATAGAATCGGTGCAGCTCTTCTTCACTAGAAGAGTTTTCACTACAGAACACCGTAACTTAACCTACCAACAAAGGTGCGAACTTATAAAGCTGGATCCCCTATGGCTTCGTCGATTGCAGAAGGGTCTTTTTTTACTGTTTAAACTTTTGAATGGTCAATCCTTTAATCATCTTAGTACAATAAGGCAGCTTGAGCACTCTCGACGCGCCAGTCATCGAGACGTTTTTTTATTTCTTCTTATGGCACGTACAGTTAAGTACCGGCAATTCTTTTCAGTAAACGCCATATCAATCTGGAATAAGCTGCCCAGAAGTATTAAAACCCAGCAAAGCTATTCTATCTTTAAGAGAGCTTTAACTAGTTTTCTACATTCAGGACAACTTTCAAGAATTTTGGATGCTGACTCGGTGGAATCTCTTTTCACTCTGATGGCATTCGTGGACTTTGAACCCTTCCAGTACTCATGCTGAAATTTACGATGGAAGTGGAACGTGGAAACCAGTTTTTCCTTATGTAAACAACTGGAGCATGTGGTGCACCTAACCCTGCCGTGGTAGCACCAGCTCCTTTTTTACCCACCCCTTCCCACATTTTGCCTTAGATGTTTTTGCCTTAGACAGTTTACTGCGTTTTTTGCTGGCCACAATGTTTGAATTCCTACTTTATTGATTGCCTCTTGGCTATCTCAAGTGACCTTGATGTTTTGGATCGATTTTTCTGTATGAATTCAATTCTGTAATTTATCATTCGTTATTCTGTTTATGCAGCGAGCGGAAGCGGCTGATGAGCGCTCGCGAAATTTATGGTGCCATTAAATTCTGCTACATACGCTGTCTTCAAATTTGTACCTGGGAAACGATGTTTCAAATTTCTGAAGCAGCACCTCCCTTTGGACACCATAAAGTCTTTGGAAAGACTTTTAAAACTACGATGTCGAATAACGAAATAAAACATACGAATTTAATTTCTACAGAAATGTTTAAATCAAAAGGAATACCCTCTCACGTTTTACAAAATCCTTCGTCGTGGGAAGTTACGCCCGAAATTTAAAAAATCTGGACCGGCTGACACAGTCTAAAATAGAAGACTCGATGCAGTTGTTAGATGACAACAAATCTCGCTTGCACCAGACGAACCATATTCTGGACAAGATAAGTTTCTACTGCTGGTCTATATTTTATAAGCATGCTTGCATCATACAAAATAAGACTAGAGAATCATACCATCTTAAGTTAATGAAATCACTTTGTAAGAAACCTACAGAAGACATTTTCCCCTCAAACACAGATGAACTTATTTTGAATCTATCTGATATTAAACTTAACAAACTTCAAACAGAGGCACTTTCTTTGGGACTTGATTTTCGCGTTCCACCCAAACGAATTAATGCAGTTGAAGTGGAAGCACAATTCGAGGACCTTAACTCCCAAATCACTGACCTAAAAGCAAGATCCAAAGACGAATTGGGTTGGCTAAAAGCTAAATTTGTTGATATTGCTTACCAATATCGTCGAGCGCCAATAACACAACGCTCACCAATAACCAAGGAACATCTAATTGCTCTATCTGCTCTGAAACACCACAAAGACATAGTAATTTCTAAACCTGACAAAGGGAATGGTGATGTCATCCTCAATCGCAAGGATTATGTGCAGAAAATGGAAAATATCCTAAATGATTCTAGCAAATTTCGTCAAGAATCACAAGGAAAAGAGGAAACCAAGGCATTGGAAGAGTCCGCCTGGAAGACCATCAAGCTTTTGATGGATAATAATTTGTTAGACACCAAAACAGGACTATATTTAAAACCCAAGGGTTCCTATATTCCGCGACTATACGGATTACCTAAAACTCACAAAAAGGATATCCCTTTACGACCTATCATTTCCATGTCCAATTCACCATTTCACAGACTAGCGCGTTGGCTAGTAAAAGAACTAGAACCAATTCGCAATAGATTCTCTACGTATACGCTGAGAGACAGTTTCCAATTTGTCGATGAAATTAGTCATCAAAATATTGCAGGCAGATATATGATATCTTTGGACGTTGAGTCACTATTTACCAACGTGCCCCTGGATGAAAAAATTGATATCATTTGTGCATATGCTTCTGAAACTCGCCTGCCCCCTGACATATTACGAGAGTCATTAAAATTATGTATAAAGAATGTTCAGTTCCTATTTAATGGCCAACTGTATAGACAAGTTGACGGAGTGGCAATGGGTAGTCCTCTTGGTCCTACCTTTGCAGATATCTTTATGGGTCACCTCGAAGAAAAAGTAACTTCCACATTGAAAAGTACAACACTCTATAGAAGATATGTGGATGACATCTTTGCAATTGTTAAAAACATAAAGGAAGCTAAGAAACTACTGTTAACAATGAACAGTTTACATCCAAAAATGAAATTTACGATGGAAGTGGAACGTGGAAACCAGTTTTCTTTCTTAGACGTTCACATGACTAGGCAGAAAGATGGCTCTATAACGCGCAGAGTTTTCCATAAGAATAAATGGAAAGGGCAGTATTTGCGTTATCTAAGTTTTGTCCCCATACAATGGAAACGTAACTTAATTTGCACCCTCTTCCAGAGGACAAGCAAAATCTGCTCAATGGATACACTGGATGCAGAAATTGCCAGTCTCAAGGAAACTCTTCTCAAGCGTGGTTATCCAGCTCACTTTATTGAAAAGAATAGCAAACCCTTACGGCAAAAGGTTATAGAACAATCAGCTCCGAAAAAGCCTGTTTTCATTTCCTTGCCATTTAAGGGAGACAACACCTTAAACACCATCATGAGACGTTTACGCACTACCATTGAAAGGATCTATTTTGCAGCTGAGCTTGTGTTTTGCAACTCGGTGAAGACCCTTTCGATTCCAACTGCAAAGCACGCCTTGCCATTATACGCCACTTCCAACGTTGTTTATCAATTAACATGCACTTGTGGATGCAAGTACATAGGACGAACACAACGGCAATTTGCAGCCACAGCAAAAGAGCACTTGCCGAGTTGGTTATTAAGACAGGAGAATAGGACTCCCGTTCTTCTATCACTGAAAACCTATTCGATACGGGTCATTCTTTTGACCCTTAAACATCCTTCCGAGTACTTGTTCGGGCACGAACAACTCGCATCTTACGCTACCTGGAGGCAGCATACATAAGGCGGTTTAAACCTGACCTATGTCAAAAACTGGAGCATTTGGTGCACCTAACTCTGTCGCGGTAGCACTGGGTCCCTGTTTACTTACCCCCTTCGCACCTTTTTGCCTTAGATGTTTTCCTTTAGACATTTTTACTGCGTTTTTGCTGCCCACAATGTTTGAATTCCTATTTTATTGATTGCACCTTGGCTAACTCAAGTGACCTTGATGTTTTGGACCGATTTTTCTGTATGAATTTAATTCTGTAATTTATCATTCGTTATTCTGTTTATGCAGCGAGCGGAAGCAGCTGATGAGCGCACGCGAAATTTATGGTGCCATTAAATTCTGCTACATACGCTGTCTTCAAACCAAAATAAGCTTCTGGGCGTTAGGGAGGAATGGGGGAGGCGAGAATTATATGTATATATTTTAAGGGTAACAGGCATTCCGTATTCAAAATGTGGTCTCACAAAGGTGCCAAATATTTTTCCGAAGAGTTAAGGTGGAAAGATTTTGAACGCTCGTCTGATCCAGTGCAGGGTACTAGTTGCTTTCTGGACGGACGTTTTAAAGTGCTCTGTTTGCATCAAGTTCGCGGTTGTCCATATACCCAGATCTTTGTGTGTCTCAACCTCGTTTAATGCGGTACCATTGATAAAATAACTGCGTTTCGGTGGCACTTTTCGCCCCGGGCTTATGTGTAGAACAAGACACTTAGATACATTAAAGTTAAGAAGCCACGTGGACGACCAGATAACCAGTTTATCGATGTTCGACTGTAGTTTGTTTGCGTCGTCGGCGCACCTTATTTCAGCCCATATTTTTATGTCATCCGCAAACATGACAGCTGCGCAATCAAGCTCATTGAGACAGTCGTTTACGTAAATCAGGAATAGCAGCGGACCCAAAACTGAGCCTTGTGGTACACCACTCTCGACCATTGTCCATTCTGAGTTGGAGTTTCCAACAACGACCCTCTGTTCTCTGAGGGACAAAAAACTACTGATCCAATTATACATTTTTCCTTGGATTCCCACGTCCAAAATCTTCTGCAGAAGAAGCCTGTGTGGTACACTAACGAAGGCCTTTTTGAAGTCAAAGAATATAACATCAATTGGATAGCCTTTATCAGCGGCCTTTGTCCACTTCTCCTGTGAGTAAAGAGCACTCGTGAGGCAAGAGCGTCCTGGGCGAAAGCCGTGCTGTCGATCACATAGTATTTTGTTGCTTTCGAGGAAATACATTAAATGCTTCTTAATAATGCGCTCCGTTACTTTGCTCGCGATGCAAGTTAGACTGACAGGACGGTAATTTGCGCAATCAAGTCGCGAACCTCCCTTATAGATCGGGGTGACGTTTGCCCACTTCAATTCTTCTGGGAGTTCGCCTTCGTCAAAAGATTTCTGGAAGATGGCAGCCAGGGGTTGACATAGTTCGTTAGCTAATTCTCTTAGTGCTAGTGCAGGAATTTTGTCCGGCCCAGGTGATTTGGCAGGCTTAAGTTGGAGTAATGCGGCCCTGACAGTGTTGTGTGAAAACTCTAGGTCCTCTATTTTGGGCAATAAGGAGAAGGGTAAGGGTGCAGTTATCGGTTGATGAGCGGACGGACCGTCAGCAAAAGTTGTAGATTCTCGGGTGTAGACGGATACAAAGAAATCGGAGAGGAGGGAGGCTTTCATCTGGTCTTCGGTCGCCAGTTGTTCATCGGCTGATCTAAGGGTAGGGATCAGTTCCTGAGATCTCTTCGTGCTTCGTATGTAACCGTACAAGATCTTGGGGTGTTACAACGACTTGTGTAATATGTTCAACTCGTAAAAGTCAAGTGACCCTACAAGATCACAGTCGATATTTCCCCTCGCTCCTCCTAGGACAATTCTACATCGATATCCCCCATCAATTACGATCTTGGATATTGTGGCTGCAACTGTTCGTAAACAATTTTTTTCTACACTGCTGGAATTATTTTTCTTGCGTGGACGATCTTTTGAAGTCGGAATTTAAGAAGATTTTGTTTTCCAAGCAATTCTACCGAGACGCAACCTATTTAAACCGAACACAACCTCTTCAAACCAGCAAATTCGCGGCCTAGTAAAAGAAATCGTCAAGATCACAATATTCTTGAGACCTTCAAAGGCTGAGTCGTTTCCCAATATTGAATGCACTTTTTCAAATAAATTTAAAGTGCTTATTAAAAAATAGCTTCAGTATTTGTTAGGTTCCCTCTAATTATTTGTCGTAAGTCATATAAGGCTGAATTTTTATAAATCATCTTACATTTAAAGCAGTTTTTTATCAAAATTATGAGAACAAAAATTATAGCTCATCGTAAGATATCTGCTCCCAGACCCAAGCGGTGCCTGACCACGCCTATTAGTCAATGCCTTGATATCAACATGCAGCCCATTGTCAAGGCTAAGCAAATTGATTTATCTGCATTACAGAACTGTAATGACTTCATGATGAAGTTTGGTTCTGTTTTATCAATACTAGGCAATCTGTTTGATGGCAAGTTATCAGATGTACCCTCGCAAGATTGTAAAAAGTTAGACTCCCTCGTCCATCTTATAACCACGGAAGCTTTTGGTAGACAAAAGCGAAGCTTTAACTTTATACTAAAAAATTCCTCCATTATCAGTCGCCCTTTGGATATCGCAAAAGATTTTCTATGTTCGGGTGGTTTTAACTACGAAATTGCTGAAGCCAAACGCCTCCAATCGCGTAGCAAAAACCCGCCCATCCTAGTTAAACTGTTTTCACCGATCGAGGTGGACTCAATCTTTGCTCAACGAGGTCGCATTTCCCAATATTTAGAAAGGTCTAAAAGTTTTCTCTGTCGAGATCTTACACCAATGGAGCGACGAAATACGGCTCTCCAGTCCAATAGACCAATGACTTCTCAGCCTACTATTCCTAAATCTGTTCGTAGTCCCGATAGGGTAAATGCACTCGCTAATCCTCCCCCCCCGCATAACTGGCCATACACCCACTAACGTCAGTGCACCCGTTATCCCTGCCTCCCAGGTGTCTTTTTATAGTCCCATAACGGTCAGTACACCTGCTATCCCTACCTCCCGAATATCTAGTCATAGGTCCATAAACATCAGTGCACCAGTTAGCCCAACTCTCTTGATATCGGGACCGTCAAGGCCCGCCGCCCCGTCATCTACTACGATTAATACTAGTCTAAATACATTCTCTGTCCAACGATCTATAAATTCCGCCGCCCCTAACGCGGCAACAAGTTCATTAAGAATGTCACCAACACCGTCGATAGCGTTTAGGCCGAGTGCTTTCCCAGCACAACCTAGCTCCTCTTTTGACCGTGGGAGTCATATTATTCCCCCGTATAATGCGTTATTGAACACGCCGGGCCCGAACCAAGAAAAATTTAATTTGCACGGCAGTAACCCTAACTGGTATAGTTTTAATTCTAATCGGAGTTGCCGTACAGGACATTCACTGATTAAGAACGCTAGTCCTTACGCGAGCGGCCCTAACACTAATTTTATGTCACCGATTCCCCCTATCAGTTCCTTTACCCATCATCTACCACCCAAACCTGCTAACTTCTACATGTCTTCTCACCTCCCCCCATTCCTCCCAAACGCCCCAGAAGCTTATTTTGGTTTACCCTCTCCTCATTTTTCCCTGCCAGAACGCGAGGCCCCTAGATATCTCAGACCTTATCAGCCATCGATTGTTGGCTACCCGTATGCTAACAGCTCCATACCCGTCAGTACTTATTCCACAAATAATAACGGCCTACAGTTTGTCTACCCACCCTCAAATTCTTTTTTATGAATAACTATAGTCATAGTCCTGTCACTCGAAACACACTAGATGTCATAGTGCTTAATGCCAGGTCCGTTATAAATAAAATGGCTCAACTTCGAGCTATCGCTTTTGAGATGATGCCTGATGTTATATGCATAACAGAATCTTGGACCCATCCAATCATTTCTGACTCCTCCCTTATCATAGACGATTATGATTTCTATCGTCACGATCGCATTAATAAGCGTGGTGGTGGTTGTCTTCTCTATATTAGAACGTCATTTAGGCACTTTCCGTTTTATCCAAATAGCACGTCCTTCTCTGGAAATTACTGTTTCGCCTCTATTATCCTGTCGCCCCGGCAAAAGGCGATTATCGGATGTATATATAATCCTCCTAACTCTTCATCTGAAGAAGATGCAAATTTGTGTGAAATGTTCAAGCTTATTTCAGAATCCACTTTTGAAGTTAAAATTATCGCTGGAGATTTTAATTTTCCTGAAATCGACTGGCTTTCAAACTATTGCCCACCTAGATTTCAGCCTTTCCTAGATACCATTAATTTTTCTAACTGGTCTCAACTGGTTAGTTCCCCAACAAGACAGAATCATATCCTAGATCTGATTTTCACTAATGGTATTGCCCCTCTCTTCGTTGATTTTAAGCAGGACATCTTCCAAAGTGATCACACATTAATTCACTGTTGCCTTCCGCTTCCTTCTACGGAAAAGGCTAGTGCTAGTCGTACCTATCATGCGTACGACCTCGCAGATATTAGCTCAATCAACAATTTTCTTGACTCATTAGATTGGCAGAGCCTCTCCTCCATTAACGACGCTGCATATCTTTCTGAACTCATGTCGATCGTTTCTACTAAAATGCTGGAATTTGTGCCCACTAAAATTGCGAAACCCTACACACCAGAATCGACCGTCCCTCATTTTCTTTTGCCCAGACTAAAGAAATTGAGGAGGCAGCTGAAAGATAGATCTACTAGTTCGCTGTCTGTGCATCTAAGGATCGCAGAGATCTTCGAATTAGCGTCAAAGATTCGTCTTGCACGTGACCAGCACAGGGAATCTTGCGCCCTGAGCGAGTCAAACTCTGCAAAATCGGTTGCACAACTGTTTCGTCGTAAGGCCTCCGCAAAACGAGGAATTGAAATACCCCCATTGCTTAATGAAAATAAAACATTTGTACTAGATGAGTCTGATAAGGCTGAATTATTCAATGCTTTCTTTGCGAAGCATTTTACGACAGAATCCGAACCGGTCCCGTCGTTTCAACCATACTCGGATAATACTCTCGGAAACATTGATTTCTCCATAGAATTAATTCGTAAACAGATAATTTGTCTAAAAAACTCGCACTCTTCCGGAACTGATGGTATCCCCAATTCAGTTATCAAAAGAGTGTCGACCTTTCCCAAATTACTTAGCCATATATTTTCAGTATACCTCTTAAATGGTTACTTTCCTGACACTTGGAAGACATCCATTATTCTTCCAGTCTTTAAATCAGGATCTCGTTCAGAAATAAATAACTACCGCGGTGTACATAAAACCCCGGCCCTAGCTAAACTTCTGGAGAAGATAATTTTTAATCAAATTCTCGATTTTTGCCTAAAAAATAAGCTTTTAAGTGACTCGCAGCATGGTTTTCTACCTGGAAGATCATGCGAGACGTGTCATTTAGCTTTTCTTAACCACGTCACTTCCCTCCGTAACAAGCAGCAATCCGTGGTTGTTATCTACTTTGACCTAAGCAAAGCCTTCGACAAGGTACCGCACAGATGGCTTCTGGTAAAACTGGAAGCCATTGGCATCCGTCCCCCTCTCCTCGACTTCATCGGTTCCTACTTGTCTAACCGCAGCCAGAAGGTCCTAGTGGGTAATAGTTACTCCACTTCTCAGCTGATCACGAGTGGCGTTTTTCAAGGCACTGTCTTGGGTCCATTACTCTTCATTCTATACATAAACGAAATTTCGACTGTTCTAAAAAATTCACACACTCTCATTTAGGCAGACGACCTAAAATGCATATACTCGTTTTCTAAGGACACGGCAAGCATATGCGTTGATAAAATAAATGCGGACCTACTTACACTCTCACGTTGGAGTGCTACCTGGCAGATGGAATTCTCTCCATCCAAGTGTAGTTTCATGTGTTTTGGTCCCGCCAAGCTTCCTCGTCCCCTAGTCTTTCAAAATACTCCAATTTTAGAACGATCCACTATAAAAGACTTAGGTCTAAGCTACACAAATAAACTAGCATTGTCGCCTCATGCCGATCGAATATCTGCGAAGGCTGCACAGATATGTGGTTTTATATCACACAATTTCTTCCTGCTGGAAATAAAGTTAAAACTTTATCGCATGTATGTTCTACCCATCCTAGAATACTGCTGTCCCCTCTTTGGTCTAATGAATGCTTCAGACCGCAGTAAGATTGAAAATGTACAGAGGGTATTTACTCGCAAAATATTCGCTCTTCCTCGATCCACGCTTTCTTATACGGAGAGATGACAGTTAGCGAACATGACATTTCTTTGGGTCAGAAGACTCGAAGCGGGCCTCTGTTTCCTCTTTCGCGTTAACTCTACCCCTAACCTTCCACGAATCAACGCTCTCATTCCCGCAGATAGACCTTATGCCACCCGTAATTCCTCCAGGATTATTGCACCCCCCTTAAGCTCCACTTCGAACCATTCTCACTTCTTTGCCTCCAAATATGCCTTCCTCTGGAATAATATTCCCCTCGAAATTAGGCTGTCGTCTAACTTAGCAGGTTTTAAAGTCAAATTACGTAAACACTTAACTTCAGAAGATATAAAGTCCTTGTTATCCGTCTCCTTCCCAAACACACAACTTTTGGACTTTGAAAAGGGTCCCCCTGGTATCTGAGGTTGTTATGTTTATATCAAATTTTTTCCAGACATGTCTATTTCTTCATTTTTCAGTGATATTTACAACGATGTTTCGTCCACTTCTCTGTCCAGTCATCATTGCCGTTTTCTCTATTCTCCGTTTTACTACCCTGACGATAGGCTTCATGTTCCTTAGTCATGCTTGTGGCGGTTCTGCTATTTTCGCCAGCTCGTCGCTAAACTCCGCAGTCTACAAGGTCACAGCTCGGACGTTTCGTTGATGATCAGGTGACCTCTGCCGTTCCCTCATCTTCCTGACTCTGTTGTCCGCGATGGTCTCCTCCGGTCTCATCTCCCTGATGGTTGATCATGAAGCCAGTCGGGCGGTGTAACAATGGTGAAAGACAGCCTCTGCTATTATATGATGTCTCCAATCACAAGAAGCGTTTCCCACCCTCATTCGTTCTCATCAACAGTCCTGTCTCATTTGCACTACAATCAATCCTCTCAACCAAACCCCTTAACTTTTTTGAAGCAGTTTTTTTCTCCTACGTTTTGTTTTTTTTTTAAGCAGGGGTTCGCTGAACTCCGCCCCAGCTTAAATGGTAGGAGTTTTTTTTCACTGCTTCCTTCTTAGTTCACCATGCGTTGACTACTATTTTAAAATGACGATATGACGAATTTATCTACCAACACTACTAAACGCTCCCGCTGTCTATGTGGTTGTTTCATGGAGAGCAGCATTTATCAACTGTGTATTTATTTTTCCACAGCACTAAGTTAGCAATGACGAGGCCCTCCGGGCCTAAAATATAAAATTTATTTATTTATTATTTATTTATTTCTTGCGCAGTTTAGTAGCTTCTCTTTTACAAATGTTACGTTGTTGCTTATACTCCCGTAAGTGTTTACCGGAGCCGGTTAGTCTGTATCGTCTCCAGAAGCAGTTTCTTTTTTGAAAGCGTCCTGCAAGTTTGAGTTCATCCACTTCGGGCGATTCGTACTTGTCTTTCTTCTGAAGGGACAGTTGAGACAAAGAGTCCTTTTCAACGTCGAGCTAAAGGTCATCCACTGTTCATTTGCCCCACCTTGGAGATCTGTTTCCCATGATACCTCTGACATTTCTCTTCTCATAAGTGGGTAGTTGCCCTTCCAAATGTTACTTTCCCATGTGTCGGAGGAGTAGGGTTTGGAGAACAGCGAATACTCGAAATACAGCATAATATGGTCGCTTGACCCTAATTGGGGTCGATCCTGCAGGTCAATCACCGTTTCCTGCTCTCGGGTAAAGATAAGGTCGAGACAGTTCGACTGTTGTCCTTCCCTAGCCCGCGTTCCAAACGCGACGGTTTGGCAGAGCAGTTTGGCTGTGGCCCATTGTAGTAATTTGTGATTGAAGTTGTCTTGAAGACCCTGTGCAGTCCATGTCTGCCAGTCAACACCAGGAGCGTTAAAGTCCCCAACGATTTGGATGTCTTTTTTCTCACTAACCCTATACAATTCTGCTATGAGGATAGTGTCTTGGTCATGAGAATGGTTTGGCAGGCGGTTTGTCACCGAATGCGTCAGTGGCCTGGCGTACTTAGCAGATATATTAATATTTAGCATTTCCACATCTCGTGCTGGGACCGGTACTTCAGCCGTGGCTGTCAGCTTGCAAGTGACATAGACTATAAGCCCTCCTCCCCTAGTTTTTCTGTCTTTCCTGAAAAGCTGATATCCTCTAAGTGATAATTCAGAATCAGCGATATCATTTGAAAGCCAGGTTTCAGTTAAAGCCATGATGTCTGGTTTCACCTCCTCGACCAAGTTTTTAAGTTCGTCCAGCTTGTTAAACAAGCTTTGTACATTTGCAGTTAGGACCTTTAGTGACAGTTTACTCCGTGAGGCCCAACCCTCATCGTGACAGGTTTTGGCCAGATGAAGGGCTCCTTGACTTGTATTATTTGCCCATCTTTTATTTTCAGGCCCTTTGCCCCGCTTTCGGTCCTCTCTCTCAATTCTATCCTTAGTTGCCTCATTTTCATCCGCTCCCTCGGCTCGTATTCTGGCTGAAAAAACACTTTCTTGTGCGAATTTCGTAAGGCCATTTTTCCTTTTAGCAATTTTGATGCCAAGCCTTCGTTATCAGATATAACTTTGAGAGGCCTTGGGTTTGTTTGTAGGTCGCGGCCTAGGTCTGCTTTACCCAGACGGAAGGCTTTATTGACGGTATAGGTTTCCCCATTCTTTAGGACAGCGCTGACGTATTCGTGTATTCGATCATAGTCGTGTGCAACTCGTTCCGTTGTACTGTCAAACGTGGACTCAGGAGCACCTTGTATGATAATGTTGCTTTTCCGATTTATGGACGAATTCTGCAATACCTTACCTGTAGTTCCGTTTGACTCGTCTTGAACAACTATGCAGTTTTGTCGGTCAAGGGAAACCCGTGATGTATTTCCAGTCTTACTGCTGTCGGAAGACCCCGAGATGTTGTTAGGAATAGTTTTTGACTTTGCGTTTCCACTACCATCACCAGAGATAGGCCTATTTTGGAATCTGGGATGGCACCGATCAGGTCTGGCTTCCTGCTGCCCCCTTCTACATTTTTGGTTTCCTTCTGTGATTTGTATGCAGCCTTAGCATACCCACTAGGAGTGGTTGATGTGCTGGGTACATTTTGCACTTTCGGTCTGGAAAATGAGCCTATAATTAGCGGGGTTTTTAATTCGGAAAGTTCCTCATGTGCTGAGATTGGGCGCAGAGTATTAGTCCCGCAGATCGTTAGAGATGTTTCTGTAGAATCTTGATCACGGCGCTCCTCGTCGAGGACAACTTGACCATTTATGTTACTTGCCTGATCATTTTTGTGCGCAGACGCTTCGGCGAGAGATGCTGCTGCTGCGTACGTTAGGTCCCCTCCCTTAAGTTCATGCATCACCAGTGTTTACTCGTGAGGGTGAAATCGAGAAAATTTCTTCAGCTCTTCCAGCTCCA